>JACXGM010000724.1:0-12687 GCA_016801145.1 Umbra pygmaea | reverse complement strand
GTTATTTTACCGATTAAGCAACCACCATTTGATATAAAGACAGGGAGAAATGAAAAGTGTGTAATCTCCCTTCAGCCATCTGCTTGATCGCGGGCCGACATGGACTTCAGATGAGTTCTGTGAGTGTGGGTTCTGCAATATTTTTTTTTCTCGTGGATTTGGGGGGAGAGGGAAATTCAGAGACGAGGGAGAGCGACACAGACCAACAGAGACAGAACGAGAGACAGCGATAAACACTCTCTGTTCCTGGCATTAAAGAGACGTACAAAGCAACAGTGTCGATCAAGTGATTTGATGTTGTGCCACCAAATTCATCCCACAACCCTCTTGTCTTCTTTTGAAAAACAAAAAGACAGACTCTTAGCGATGCCAAATCCTTTTGCAAAATATATCACACAGCAAAACATTGGCTACAAAAACTCTGAGAAGCGAAGACATTTTCTCACAGACAAAGGCAAACGAGCTAAAATATGCGTGCGCACACCTACACATACTCTGCCACACAAACACACACACACATAAACACACACCGCCTGACCAAAAAACCCACAGTCCCATCTAATCATTTTAAACACAGCCAGACAATAGTTTTTTTTCTCTCTCTCTAATCTAGTTGCAGCTTAATAATTTTTATTTATTTATGTGAATCATGCCTTTCACATATTTAGAGCTTGAAGGGCAGTTATAAGTGCATTAACAGTCTAATCCTGGTGCCAGTTCTAACCCTCCCCCATCCCCCTTTTGTGTGTGTGCATGTGTGTGCTTTCACGTGTGTGTTTATGTGTATGTGTGATCATGTGTGTGTGTGTGTGTGTTGTAGGTTGAAAGCCAGGGAGTCCAAAGAGCAATCTGGAAGGGCAGATTGCACAACCTGCCCCTTTTGGGAAAGGCTAGTATCCCAGCCAAAAGTATCTCAGCCATCACTGTGCCAGATCTGCCTTCAAGTCCAGTGGAAATCAGTGATTTGAATCGCTGGCTTGGCTGCCATGCTAACAAGGCCTTTCTGAGTGAATCATTGGCTGGCATGCTAGCTATGCTAGCTAGCTCCTCTTGATTGCAATGGGACAGTTTTATTATAATCTTTTTCCACCTGGCCTGGCCGGACCGAAACCCATGCCAGAGTTTCTGATTATGAATATCATTATCGCTGGCCCTGTCGCAAAGAAATCGGTATCAGGGTTGTTGTGTATTGATATTGTTATATCTAGGATGAGTGAATGTATGTGTTTGATGGATATTTGCACTCTTTCCAGCTGTGCTGTTTGTTTGTGAGTTCGGAACTGTGTGAATGATAATGATGTGTCTTGTTTTTGATGTAGATTGGAAATGATCTTTCATGATAATCAGATGGTGCTCTGGAGATGTGCGTCGCAAAGAGCACTCTGTATCTAGGTCCTTTTTCTACTAGGCTTGTAGGGAACCAAACATCCCTGCAATGATAGTTGGGAAAATGCATTATGAAAAACTAAGGATCTTTTGAGCTATTTAGAATATCTAGAACTAAAATCTAAATGAATAAAGCTCTTAAAAAATTAGCAATCTCAGCTGAACATTGGGCATAATTATGTGGAGTGTTTATATTGATCTTTACACATTTGGTGATGGTTCTGAAATTCACTGAAATGGTTTATGTTTGTTCCTACACCCAGATTCATTAAAATGTCAAACAGCAAGCAATACTATTCTGTGTGATTTTCTAGAGAATGTTAGCATGTTGGTTTTAGGTGACATGAAGACTATTTACATTTCCATGACATACCGTTGTACGTATACGTTTGCATACCCTGGCAGACATTGTGAAATTCCTGCATTGATTTTGAAAAACAAAAAAGACAGACTCATAGCGAAGCCAAATCCTTTTGCAAAATATATCACACAGCAAAACCATGGGGAGCAGAAAAGAACTGTCAAAGACCTGCGTAATAAGGTACTGGAACTGCATGAAGTTAAAAATTGATATAAAAGGATATCTGAAGCCTTGCAATTGCCAGTCAGTACTGTTCAATCACTTATTAAGAGGTGAAATATTCTGTGACCTCTTGATACAAAGGTCAAGTAGACCAAGAAAGATGTCAGCCAAAATTGTCAGAATAATTTTATGGGATAAGAAAAACCCACAGGTAACCATAGCATACAGGCTGCTCTGGAAAAAAAGACAGTGGGGTTGTTTCAAGAAGCACAATATGACGATACTTCAGCTGCATGGTAGAGTTGTCAGGAAGAAGCTTTACTGCTCCAGTGCCACAAAAAAGCCCAGTTACAATATGCCCATCAACACCTTGACACACCTTACAGCTTCTGCCACACTGTAATTTGGAGTGATGGAACCAAAATGGAGCTTTATGGTCACAACCATAAGCGCTATGTTTGGAGAGGGGTCAACAATGCCTATAGTGAAGAGTATATCATACCCCCTGTGAAGCATGGTGGTGGCTCACTGATGTTTTGGGGGGGTGAGCTCTAAAAGCAGAGGGAAATTTGTGAAAATGTATGGCAAGTATGTAATTGGACAATACTGGCAGACAATGTACATTCTTTTGCACAAAAGCTGCACATGGGATGCACTTGGACTTTCCAGCACAATAATGACCCTAAGCAGAACGCCAAGTTGACCCTCCAGTGGTTACAGCAGAAAAAAAGTTGAAGGTTCTGGAGTGGCCATCACAGTCTCCTGACCTTAATATCATCGAGCCACTATGGAGACATCTCAAATGTGCAGTTTATGCAAGACAACCAAAAACTTTGCATGACCTGGAGCTGCTTTGTTAAGATGAGTGGGAAGCTATACCACCTGCAAAAATGTGGAGCCACATAGACAACTATCACAAACAATTGCAAACTGTCCATTGCTGCTAAATGGGGCAATACACTATTTTGAGAACTGAGGGTATGCAGACTTTAGAACAAGGACAATTTTATTACTTTCTGTGTTGCCAAGTTTCATTTTATGTTTGTGCCATTCTGTTATGACCTAAAGTTGAATATGACTACCTTGAGAAAAAAAAAAACTAAATGTTTTGGCTGCTCACTCATGTTCTGTTTAAAAATGGTACATCTATTACCAATTATCCAGGGGTATGTACACCTTTGAGCACACCTGTATATCTAATTTTAATATCAATATAAAAGCAGAGTTAGGTAAAACTTGATTTTTCTGAATAAACCTATATAAATAATATTGTTCTGTTGTTAATAATATTAAACAATCATTTTGTTTTTAAGTCCCAACATTAAAAAGGAGTTCATGAACAAATCCTTTATTCTAACATCCGATAATGTAAATCAAGGTTAAATTTAAATTTGTCAGTGTCCAATGGTAATCCAGAGGAGACTGCCTCTTTATCTTACAACACAGAAAGGCATACAGTGCCTTGCAAAAGTATTCCGCCCCCTTGAACATTTAGACCTTTTTCCACATTTCAGGCTTCAAACATAAAGATATAAAACAGTAATTTTTTGTGAAGAAGCAACAACAAGTGGGACACAATAATGAAGTGGAACAAAATTTATTGGATATTTCAAACTTTTTTAACAAATAAATAACTGACAAATTGGGCGAGCAAAATGATTCAGCCCCTTTACTTTCAGTGCAGCAAACTCTCTCCAGAAGTTCAGTGAGGATCTCTGAATGATCCAATGTTGACCTAAATGACTAATGATGATAAATAGAATCCACCTGTGTGTAATCAAGTCTCCGTATAAATGCACCTGCTTTGTGATAGTCTCAGAGGTCCGTTGAAAGCACAGAGAGCATCATGAAGAACAAGGAACACACCAGGCAGGTCCAAGATACTGTTGAGGAGAGGTTTAAAGCCAGACAGAGAGATTTCCCAAGCTTTAAACATCCCAAGGAGCACTGTGCAAGCGATAATATTGAAATATAGTATCAGACCACTGCAAATCTACCAAGACCCGGCCGTCCCTCTAAAATTTCAGCTCATACAAGAGGCCCAAGAGGCCCATGATCACTCTGGATGAACTTCAGAGATCTACAGCTGAGGTGGGCAAGTCTGTCTATAGGACAACAATCAGTCGTATACTGCAAAAATCTGGCCTTTATGGAAGAGTGGCAAGAAGAAAGCAATTTCTGAAAGATATCCATAAAAAGAGTAGTTTAAAGTTTGCCACAAGCCACCTGGGAGACACACCAAACATGTGAAGGTGTTAGATCAAACCAAAATCTAACTTTTTGGCAACAATGCAAAATGTTATGTTTGGCGTAAAAGCAACACAGCTCATCACTCTGAACACACCATCCCCACTGTCAAACATGGTGGTGGCAGCATCATGGTTTGGGCCTGATTTTCTTCAGCAGGGCCAGGGAAGATGGCTAAAATTGATGGAAAGATGGATGGAGCAAAATACAGGACCATTCTGTAAGAAAACCTGATGGAGTCTGCAAAAGACCTGAGACTGGGACAGAGATTTGTCTTCCAACAAGACAATGATCCAGAACATAAAGCAAAATCTACAATGGAATGGTTAACAAATAAAATATCCAGGTGTTAGAATGGCCAAGTCAAAGTCCAGACCTGAATCCAATCGAGATGCTGTGGAAAGAACTGAAAACTGCTGTTCACAAACGCTCTCCATCCAACCTCACTGAGGTTGAGCTGTTTTGCAAGGAGTAATGGGCAAAAATGTCAGATTCTCAATGTGCAAAACTGATAGAGACATACCCCAAGCGACTTACAGCTGTAATCGCAGCAAAAGGTGGCGCTACAAAGTATTAACTTTTTTTCCCAATTTTTCAGTTTATTATTTGTTAAAAAAAAGTTTGAAATATCCAAAAAATGTATTTCGACTTCATGATTGTGTCCCACTTGTTGTTGATTCTTCACAAAAAATACAGTTTCATATCTTTATGTTTGAAGCCTGAAATGTGGCAAAAGGACGAAAAGTTCAAGGGGGCCGAATACTTTCGCAAGGCACTGTACATAGTAATAATAATGCCAATACTATAATAACATTGCGATGTTAGCAAACTTCCAACACAGACCAATAAAATATATCTATATCTAGACCATTTTCCTCCTTTCCCAATTCTCACCCAAACCTGCCTTGATTACGTACACCGACTATACTTCCATGATTGAACCAACAGGCGCCCGATCTGCACACAAAGAGACGCTGGAGAGTGACGTGGCAGGAGAGATAATCTGACTTATCTAAACCAAATCCTATGCCAATGTGCGCTGCCTTGTGCAGGAGGTCCGGGGTAAGTCAGAGAACCCATGGTCAGTCTCAAACCCTTAACTATCATGACATAGACGGTCCTGCCAGGGACACTGCCACACCGACCCCCTCAATAAAACATTTTTTTTATAGTGGTGCCTTCTTACTTTGAAATTTGATTTCAATGGTTTCAGGTGGTCCAGTTTTCTAAGCTGATGCCTATGTTACACATATACAGTAGTCTAGCACTCCAGCATGATCCCATCTATATTCATTTCTTCAATCAATAAAGCATGCCCTAAAATATATATTTAAAGAGGAAGTTATGTCATTCTAAAATGTTGCCTTTGAAAATAAAAACGTCTAATGGGCTAATAATGATCCCCTTTGAAGGTCTTTGCTCCCAAACCCCTTCCTTAGGGCCGCTAGTAATGAGTCAGTCAATCACTGTCTTTCCTCTGACTCCCCTCTACTCTTTCAACTTTGTCATGCCTCTGTCCATCACGTCGGTGGCGGCGAGACGGACAGGCGGCGGCGGGTAATCTTGCAGACGGTGACAGCGTGTCAGCAGCCGCCGCGGCAAGCCATTTAAACATGCTGTTTTCCCTCACATTGTTAATGGTGGGGGTGAAGCAAGAGGGAGGGTGTGGAGGGAAAAGGCGAGCCGTGGCATGGGGGAAAGAACGAAGGGCAGATGGAATTAGAACGAGAGACACAGACGAACGAAGAGAGAAAGTAGAGAAAGAGAAAGAGAGAAAAAGAAAATGGAGAAAGGTTGAGAAATATAGAGTGCTGAAGGGATTGGGGAAGGAAGAGATGAACAAGGTGAGTAGGGACGGGGGTGCCTGGGTAGCAGGGTGACAGACAGACAGTGGTCAGCGGTGCCTTCCCCTCTCTGCCACCTCTGTGGGGGTACTGTGTGTTACACCGACACGCCTCCTGCTCATTACACTCCTGACAGCTGCAAATACAATAACCCCCATACAGCCCCTATGCTTTGGTCCTTGGTATACACATATAAATAACACGGAACAATGACAACTCCCTGTTGGTCATTTGTTGTCATTAATGGCCATCTAAAAGCCTGCTCCAAGGATCAGCCTGACACGCTAGGTCAATGGCAAACAAAGAGAAAGGAGAAGTATCAACTGTAATAGTGGTTGTTATGAGGGCCTGCCATTAGAAACATACTAGGCATTAATGACATGATCCCGGGTAAAGGGGAAGGAATTAGCAAGTGCCATCACACTTATGCTGCCACCCTACCTAAAGGGGATCCTAACCAGAGGCTAATGGGCTCTCTACATTATGGCCCTCTTCTTGTCTCCCTCAAACTCTTTGTGTCCAGCAGTGTGTTTCTTCAACATGGCATTCCCTGCTTGCAACAGCATTAAAGTGTTAGCCCTGGGGTCAGGGGAGGGCTATACGTTTTGAATGGAGCCCAATGTTGTTGCAATTCAACTATCTTTCACAAGGGGTCACATTTCATTTTTAGCACCTGTAAATCTACTTTCAGACAGTAACCTTACCTTCCGAGTGGCAAGTGAACATTGTGCCATTTGTTATTTGACCAGTGAGGCTCTTCAAAAATAACAATGCAGGAAGACCTCTTAAAAGAAAGACAGACTGGCAAAAGTCCCAGACGTGAGCGCTGTCTGTTCACTTAAAGTAAAGAAGGACAAAAATACTACGGAGAAAATGCAGAGGACAAAGACACTCTGAGGGTGAAATACCCCCACTCTTCTGCTGCCCCTTGTAATTAATTGTCTTCTCTCTTTCCTTTATGTCTTGAAATTAGTGTTTGATTTGTTTTGCTCCATCTCGCCATAATTCAATTTGTGCAGACAGCAGACGGTGTTGTCCAGTCACATCTGATGCCGTCGTGATATTTTCTGCAACAATGTGGCATTGTGTACTGCGTGTATTTGTGTGTGTGTGCCTTGCTTAGTTAATCAAACACCCATGCCTCAGGGTGTAAAATCTGTTGTTCCCACCATAATCCCTCTATATCTTTATTCATTCTTCTTCCTTTCTTGTCAACCTCTTTACCACACATTATGTCCTTCATTCTCTCTACATCTTCACTCCCAGGCTCCAGAGATGATTCTGTCCATGCGTGTGCACATGCGCGTGAGTGTGAACGTGTCAGAGGGAACCGGGGCGACTGTGGTCTCTCTGCTCAGCTGGTTGCTCAAAACACAGTTGCTCCACTGCCTCTGGCATATATATATATATATATATATATATATATATATATATATATATATATATATATATATACACACACTACTTCATTTGGTTATTTATTTATATTTATTCTGTTTCGTCGCTGGCAGGGGCTGGAGTTGGTAATTACTGGAGTGGAACTCCGCTAGGAGAACCTAATTCGAGTTAGGTCGGTAGGCGCTGAGGTGAGTCTGGTGAAAACCGCCCAGCGGATAAAGCCTTTCACCTTTTCTACCTTTTTCTATTAAGGGCTTGGAGTGGAGACATGCGCCACAGGGGACCAGCCACAGCGGGGTATTAGACATACCATTTGGGCTCTGAGACACACACGACAGTTTTACGTACACACGCATGCAATCGAACACATTCTGACAGGGGCAACCACACAAACAGAGACGCATCAGAATGCACTTCGCTTCAGTAACAGCTACTGAAAAATGGGTTTCCAAGAAGACCACTATGTGCCAATGTGTTTGGTGGTTGGAGAAAACATGGGGGATGGGAAACATTGTCCTTCAACAAGACTGGCTATGCTGGAGGTAGAAATGCTGTTCTTCCACAGGTACGGCATGGATCTGTTATGGCCACGTAACTCACCAGAACAACTGAGCCAATTCATCTGTTCAGTGAACGCTTATATTGAACATACCTGGTTTTCAGAGTGAGTTAAATAAAACAAGAAGTGCCTACTGCACTTCAGGACTACCTACCCCTGGACTAAAGCAGTGCGAGCACCATAGCACAGAGAATGTTGCACAAAACATAATATGCTTGTCACAGCTTACAGCATTACCGTAGCTGAAGCTAATGCTTTCAGTGGTGCTCAAAGTAGTGTGAGACAGGCACAAGGAATTCATGTTGAAATCAAATACATTTTAATTTGAAAAACACTGAATGAAACGAACTACTGCCACATGGGGCAAAATACAAATATCACTGTGATACAAACATGAAAATAACAGGTGACAAAACAGTGACTAAACACATGACTAAAACAGTGGGAACCCAACTAGCAACAATGTGCACAGGGAAGAAACAAATATACATATACTGTACACCAAAGCATCAACTAACACAGCATGTCAGATGTTACTGACATCACTTGATGGTTTGTCTCGCCTAGCCTTACTTATTTCATACATACTTGCTCTGACACACATGGACATATTCACAAATAGAAATTGAATGATTAGAAGTGTCATTCAAATGCAAATAAATGTAGCAGAATGGTCAGAGCGGCAGCCATTTTTACGTGTACCATTCCATTGCAAAGATCTAGCGGCCTACCTCCGCATTAAACCGATTTGCGTGATGTTACCGTGACAACTAACGACAGTCGCCATTTTTTGTTTACTAATCAAATGACCAAGCAAAACAGTTTACTAAGGCTTCTATAGATTTAATTTCTATGTATTCACAGTGACAAATTGATAAGATGTTGATGGAAGTTGAAAAATTTACAATGGTTACATTTGTGGCAAGGCAATATTGGCACCCTAAATTACACACTATTCACTTTAAATTGCACTTCATTGAGGAATGAGTGCAATTGTGGTGAGTGCAATTGTGGACACATATGGTGTACATTTATTTCCTTTAATTTTTTTTTTTCAGGTTGCAGCCTTAAGAGCAACAAACTTATTTTTCTCCAAATGGAGAAAACAAACATGCTAATTTATGTTACTGACATTGTCTGCAAATTATGACTGTGTGCCATTTAATATTTTATCACATACATGTATTTATTCACATTGTCATTTAGTGGATGCCTTGAGGCCACATCACTAAACATATAGCAGATGCAAATGTGTTTTGGGATCCCATTTCTTTGTGGCATATTTAAATGTAGCTATTTATCAACAGAGGCGGATAAACCACACTGTTAATCCATGTTAAGAGATATAGATAAGGTCTGGAACTGGAACAATACTGAGCATCCTAAAATGGGGTAACCGTGCTCTTGGGTAAATGAGAAGCTGGAAACAGGTGGGTTAATGTAGCATTGGATCAATAGCAGCTTTTACATGGTGGGATAGCAACATACTGCACCAAACTGCTGCCCTGTGAACTCATGCACTTTACAATTTTAATAAAAAAATAATAATTATAAATAGATCAACTTATAAAGCACTTTTCAAGGAACCCAAAGCACTTTACACAGTAAGTAAGTAATTTTGCGCCAGAACGCTCACCACACATCAGCTATTAGGATGAGAGATGAGTATTTATATATGCCAAATAGAAAGGAGGGGGATAATTAGATGGTATCATTTGATGGCCGTGATTGAGGTGAGGCCCGGTTGGAAATTTGGCCATGACACCGAGGATAACACATCTACTCTTCCAATAAGTGCCATGGGATTTTTAATGACCACAGAAAGTCAGGACACCTTTGTAATGTCCCATTCGAAAGACAACACTCTACACAGGGCGGATGTCCCCATCACTACCCTGGGGCATTGGGATAGATATTTAAAACCTTCTTAGTGTCAAATGTGATTGTCTCACGAACTGTACATGCTAGGAACTAAAGCTTGGTACATTTGGAAAAGGGAAAAATTAGACACAAATAATAATAACCCCATCTCCGTGGGTTACTCAGAGCCGGAGACATCACGCCTCAAAGCTGACAATGGAATTTATTTTTGACTAAAAATATCACAGACAAGAAGTAGGAAGTGAAAATGACAAAATAACAAATTTACAATGATGTAGGACATCGTCCTGCATAAAACAACCATTTTTGGAGTTGGAATTTACCTTGGTTTTAAAAATGTATAGAAATCTAGTTAGAATTGAGTGTAGTATTTTGATGTTGACTTGTTTGTATGGCCTCCAAACATTGCACACTGGTCCAGGACCCCTTGGGGCTTGACAATAAGAAATAAAAAGCATTATTTATTATAGATAGCATGCTTTTACGTGTAAAAACAACAAAAACACATACGTTCTTTAGTTGTTTGGGATAAATATTTAATAAAACATAATATTCAAATATCCAGGATGTTGAATTTCATTAATCCATGTTGTAGCCATGGGTCTTCTGAATCCAAAACCATAAGGCACTTTACTGTAGGTCAAAGTATGACCTTTCTAGAGGCCAAAAAGTCAACTGTATGCCAGGCAGACTAAAGCCCCCCAAGACCTTAGAGGGTTAAACCAGATAGAAGTGTGCCCCCTACTGGCCCTCCAACACCACTTCCAGCAGCACTGGTCCCTCATCCAGGGACTAACCAGGCCAGACCCGGCTTAATTCTAGAAGCAAACAAGAAGTGGAGAACAGGATGCTATGCTACTGGTTAAATGAATTGGAGACAGACAGAGAGACTACAACATTTATAAAGCACACAAGTGGTGACACCAGCTCAGGGCTGGGAAACCCTTTTCCTTGAGAGCCACCATCCTGTATGTTTTCACTTCAACCTTAATATAGCACACCTGATTCTAATAATCATCTTAAGGAAAGCTAAAACATGTTGCCCACAACAAAGGTTGAAGTAAAAACAAGCTGAGCGTGACAACACAGGTGCGACGAAAGCAACCTGTCTGAAAGTTGTACTTCTTCTCGTAGCTGTGCCAAGAGATATCTGAATCATACTGAATATTGCCTTTTGCATAGACAGAGAGTGTGAGTAGGAGTTGTCCATGAGCGTAGGAGCAGGAGCAATTTTTGATTGGTGTTCTGATAAATTATTTTGTCATTTTGATATTTTGACTGTATGCCTCCACGTCGTCCACAAGCTTCTCCTGACTCTACGGTAATTCCTCGACTGCACGACATAAATTTGCATTGTTATGACACAATCGTTAGCCTATTTTTACAAAAATGGATGCTACGGGCCATAACGTGAGATACAAGGTAATGGAGCCTTTTATACATTGTTGTGTTTCTTTAGAAATAAACGATGGACAGAAAGAGTCTTTAAACACTTCAGATGTAAATTGATTTGCTCTCAAAGTGACTCCAAAATTAACTGGGGTCTATGGAATGCTAACGGAAGGTGATGCCTAGGTAGCCTCAGAATCTCCCCATAGAAGCTTCAACTTCCGAGTGCTGGCTTACCCCCTTAAGAAATCCCAGGCTGTGTAATGTGAGAGGTACTTAAGACAATATTAAGATTACAAACCAGCAACCAGTGTATTGACAAAGGACAGCCACTAGCTAGCTATCGCCCAGTGTTCGCAAACGTTCAGTTGTTCATTTTATATAAAAAATATTGTGTTTAACTACCTGAAATCCAAGTGTGTCAACAATTGAACCATGAAATTTCATTTAGCCTAGATATCAAACAAATGTTTTGAACTACATAACATTATATTAAGAATGTTAGCTAGAAACAAGTACTATTTTCTGATAAAAATGTTGTATGACATTTAATTGATAATAGTCTAGCTAGTTAGCCAAGCTAGCTACATTATCAAACAACTACAAACAATGGCAATCAGTTCATTTAAAATGTGATGATGACCTTTTTGCTTTTTACTAACATTAACTTACATTTTCATAATTAGTCTTTATATTAGACCGTTTGGTAGTGACTGATTATCCCCTATCAGATATCGGTGGGTCTAGGGCTTAGGAGGGTGTGAACAATCTTGAATGGGCATGAACAAAGGAAACCTCTGTAAGGGTGAGATTTTTGGCAAATCTTTGAGGGGTCACCGGGTGAGGGTGTCTGATGTAGGACCCAACACACCCCATGACCCCGGGAGCATTACTGACAATGTGTCCAGGTTGCACCATAAGGTGTATTCAAGTACTAAAGCCAGCATAGCATTGCCATTGACTTCCAGGAAAGGGCTGGATAATGACCTCAAAAGTGTGGTGACAGCTGGAGAGACAGTGGACGGCTCGGAGAGACTGCAATCGGGGCAGGGAGGGTTACCACCCCAAAATGTAGCTCATGTGAGGGAGCGCTCAAAATATGCTACGAAAAACCCTAAAGAGAAATACCCCCAGGGGTGCCCGAGAGGGGGGAAGAATGAGACCCCAAATGGACTGATGTTTTGATAACGAATAATGCAAATGGACAATCGACTATGAGTGCAGTCTGCAAATGTGGAAAGGTCTGCAAAAATGCGACTGGTGTTAAAGGGATACTTCACCCTACAGCTATCTGGAGGTGCTAGTAGCTTCCCCCAGACATTTGTAGAACAGTGAGATATGTTTTACCCATGCCTGGCTAGTGTAAGAGCAAGATTTGAAATTTTGCGGGGTATTTTCATACGCTGACGTCACCGTGTGAGTCCAATGGACTTTGGAGATAGGAAAAATGAATGTAGGCA
>JACXGM010000723.1:25808-66035 GCA_016801145.1 Umbra pygmaea | reverse complement strand
ATTTTCCTTTAGCAATCGACGCCTGATTTTAAGCTTCCAAATTAAACAAATAAGCGGTTGGCCTGCAACTGAGACCTGAGCGTCTTTATTTTTTCTCAGAGAAAATCATTTTCTTTGCCAGATTTCGCTTATCCATGTCGTAAATTCTAAGGGCGAGGCCTCTAATCAATGCAAATTTGAGGGCGTGTTATTTAAATTATGATGGTTTTCAACCGTCTGATTTATCAACAGCCGCTCATTCGTACGCTGGAATTGGAGTGATACGAAAGTTTTGTAAATCACACGTGAGTCTCGTCGTAAGATGATTTCTGCGCTCAGATCTACACTGGTTTCTACGCACTTTTGATGAATGAGGGCCATTGTCGCTAGCAGCGTGAGCCCGGTGTGCGACAGTAATAATCATCCGTGCGGAACCACTGTGCGCGATTCAACGTTGGTAACATTGATTAAACGAAGCCTCGAGTCAAGTCATTTTGTGTCGACACATTTTTGTAATCGAGTTATTCAAGTTATTCGAGGAATCGTTTCAGCCCTACTAGAATCAGACTGCTCTGTGACATGTGGTCGGGCAAACAATTTTAGCGCCCTTCGCAATCCTGTATCTGTCCAAGGAGTTGCGGAGCTGCCGACAAAGCAGGGTTAGGGGGAGTTGGACAGGACCAATTGGGAGGGGAGAAAAATGGGGTCAACAAAAAGAGCTGCTGTGTATTATTCTTTTGTGGCAATAACGTTTTATAGATGCCTTGTGTTATTGTCCTTGAATAGTTCCCTTTTCCTCAAATCAATAGGGAGACCATGTTGACAGCTTCATGACAGACGGGGAAGAGGCGCTTTAGCAGCCTGACCACAAGGCAAGGAGCCATGGATGGGGTACAACTTCCTGCCTCAAAGCACCTTCCGAACCGGACCATGCCTGGGGCTAACAGCGTGGCCGCTGACCCAAACTCCCCCTCAAGCCCGAGCTCAGCAGCGGATTTCACATGGACTACCCCGGAGGTGGAGCCAGCGGCCTGTGACATGGGGGCGTCGGCAGAACTGCTGCAGCTAGGGGCTGTGGGGGAGAGCACCGGGACGAAGAGGCCACGGACCCCCGTCTCCAGGGTGTCATCGGAAGTGACCGGCAGCCCACAGGATGGAGAAGGGGGACCGGGGAAGGACAAGACCAGCTGCAGTGGACCAGACAGCCCAGCTGCTGTTAACTACACAGGTGAGACCGTGAAGCCAGCACACACAGAGCCGTGCCACAAATCCAGAATGGTGCTGTATGATCCGCACTGTTTAAAACGTAGTGTTAGACTAGCTTAACGCTGGGGATGTCGTATCATAGTTGATTTGCTTCCAGCCATGCGCTGTTATTGGTTAAAGCTTCTTTTATCTTATGAACAGCTTCTGTAATATTCATGGATCAGAAAACACAAGTGTTTTTCTGGTAGTGGCAGTTGTGCTACAGATAGGTGGTCCCGTATAGCTCACTTGGTAAGGTGCCAGTGTTGTGAACAGCTAGCATGAAAATGTAGCCACTAGTCTGAGGAAGACTGCCTGCTAAAGGACTGCAGTGTAGAGTCACAATGAGCAAAAGCTGTTGAATTTCACTTAAAATGTAATTCTGGAAGTGGAAGGCGATATGATTCATTGTAATGTGTTTGGACCAAGAGACTACAGCAGCACACCACAAAATACGGTTTGGCCTGGAATAGCCAGGAACTTACGGTAATATTCTCTAGTTAATAAGGTAACAGTACAATATGTATTGCGATATTCAATGTATTGTAATTTCCTATTATGCTTTCGTTGCGATTCAATGTTCCAGACAGCGCTCACCTTTATGGGAAAAGGACAAAAAAGAAATCCACTGTAGAAGTAGACCTGTGTAGTAGACCTGTCTTACACTTTGTTTCTGTGAGTTGTGTTTCTGTGTGGTAGACCTTTCTCACACCTTGTCTCTGTGTGGTAGACCTGTCTGTGTGGTAGACCTGTCTTACACCTTGTTTCTGTGTAGTAGACCTGTCTGACATCTTGTTTCTGTGTGTCATGTCTGTGTGGTAGACCTGTCTTCAGTGATGCCGGTATGTGGCAACACTGCCTGTCTTACACTTTGTTTCTGTGAGTCGTATCTGTGTGGTAGACCTGTGTTACACCTTGTTTCTGTGCATGCTGTCTGTGTGGTAGACCTGTGTTACACCTTGTTTCTGTGGGTGGTCTCTGTGTGATAGACCTGTCTCACACCTTGTCTCTGTGTGATAGACCTGTCTCACACCTTGTCTCTGTGTGGTAAACCTGTCTCACACCTTGTCTCTATGTGGTAGACGTGTCTCACACCTTGTTTCTGTGTGGTAGACGTGTCTCACACCTTGTCTGTATGTGGTAGACCTGTCTCACACCTTGTCTCTGTGTGGTAGACCTGTCTCACACCTTGTCTCTGTGTAGTAGACCTGTCTTACACTTTGTTTCTGTGAGTTGTGTGTCTGTGTAGTAGACCTGTCTTACACCTTGTTTCTGTGGTTTATGTCTGTGTGGTAGAGCTGTCTTACACCTTGTTTCTGTGGGTCCTGTCTGTGTGGTAGAGCTGTCTTACACCTTTTTTCTGTGAGTCGTGTCTGTGTGGTAGACCTGTCTTACACCTTGTTTCTGTGGTTTATGTCTGTGTGGTAGAGCTGTCTTACACCTTGTTTCTGTGGGTCCTGTCTGTGTGGTAGAGCTGTCTTACACCTTTTTTCTGTGAGTCGTGTCTGTGTGGTAGACCTGTCTTACACCTTGTTTCTGTGGGTCCTGTCTGTGTGGTAGACCTGTCTTACACCTTGTTTCTGTGGGTCCTGTCTGTGTGGTAGACCTGTCTCACACGTCGTCTCCATCGCTGTCGGAGCAGCTGCGTCTGGGCCGGGACGAGTCATTGGGTCCTGGGATCAAAGTGGAGTGCAGAATCTGTGGGGACAAGGCCTCTGGTTTCCACTACGGGGTTCACGCCTGCGAGGGCTGTAAGGTGAGCCCAGTCTACCCGCTTCAACATTACAGCAACACACTGTCAGCACAATGTGCTTAGTTACAATGTGCTTAGTTCTATAATCTTGTTTTGGGATGCTAACAGCATTAACCAGAGCTTAGAGTTTAGATTGGGTCCTGTGGGGCGGCATTCCAGCCAACAGTGTTATTTTTTTACATCTTCGCTCTCTTTCTTTGTTTTCCATTTGTGTGTCTCAGGGTTTCTTCAGGCGTACCATCCGGATGAAGCTTAAGTACGAACACTGTGAGAGGGCCTGTAAGATCCTGAAGAAGAACCGTAATAAGTGCCAATATTGTCGCTTTCAGAAATGCCTGTCGCTGGGCATGTCACATGATGGTGAGAATTTTAATATATTTCTATTAGTACATCTTGCATGTATATGGGCATGATTACTACGGTTTATATCAAATCCAGACAGGCGTGTCAGAAAAACACTCTTGTCTAATTGGCTGCCTTGGAGTACAACAGGTCGTGGTGACAGGGTTCATATCCTGGTTTTCGACTATACCCGGATGCTCTGCTAGGAAAAATCTAAAAAGTTGTGTTTGAGGATCGCGTCTAAATGTTTTTCATCCCATACTTTCAATGCTAAATCTATCCTGTCTGTTCACCCAGCGATCCGGTACGGTCGTATGCCTGAGGCTGAGAAAAAGAAGCTGGTAGCCGGCCTGCTAGGTGAGGAACCAGACCCCCAACACCCTGGAGGCTCAGACCTCAAGACCCTGGCTAAACAAGTGTATGAAGCCTACCTGAAGAACCTCATCATGACCAAGAAGAAGTCCCGAAGCATCTTAACCGGCAAGACCAGCTGCACATCGGTACACTCAATGTTTTGGGAATGTGGTAAACCTGGTAGTTTGAGTCAATCTCTGGTTAGAATGTAGAATTTGTAGAACACACACTCTGAGCTTTCACAAGGAGAAATATCTGTAAAGCAAGATCGGTGATGTACTGTACAACATCAATACCAACAACTCCTCAGAATTTTGTTGAGATGATTTTCAGAGTTTTTTCTAGCAACCTATTGTTGAAAAGATTTGGTGGTTGATTTAAGAGCGTTGATATGTTTTTAATAATTACATCTTGTAAGGATCTGTTTCTCTTAATAATGTTTTAGCATTGTGAAATGTATAAGAGTAAGAATTTATTTTTTGGGGCTGAAGCGTTTTAGAAGAGAAACCCGCCCACTAAAGAGCAATGTTTTTTCCTCACCTACAGCCGTTTGTGATCCATGACGTGGATACCTTGTGGCAGGCTGAGAGTGGTCTGGTCTGGAACCAGTTAGTTCCAGGCGCCCCTCTAACCAAGGAAATAGGGGTACACGTGTTCTACCGTTGTCAGTGCACCACAGTGGAGACTGTACGGGAGCTCACCGAATTTGCCAAGTGCATCCCAGGGTTTGTGGATCTTTTCCTCAATGACCAGGTACGCCACAAGTATCCATAGAGATCTACTTCTCTGGGCTGGTGTGGTCGTTATCCACAGGAGCTTATTATACTAACCCCTGAAATAGGGATAGGTGGTGTTTGACTGAAGATCTTCCTGATAGTTACAGTACAACTACATTGGAGTTAATTAAATGTATTTGAACCCTTTGGAATTACCTTGATTTCTGCATCATTTGGTCATAAAATTCACAACAACAGACACAGTCTGCATAAACTAATAACACACACAGTTATGTTTTCATGTCTTTGTTGAACACAGAGTGTAAGCATTTACAGTGCAGGGTATGAAAAAGTGGTTTTGGTCATTTTTCAATTTCACCGTTAATGATATCAAGCTGTTCAGGCCCAGGGGCAGCAAAGCAGCCACAAACCATTATGCCCCCTCAACCATACTTTACAGTTGGGATGAGGTTTCGATGTTGGTGTGCTGAGCCTTTTTTCTGTAAACATAAAGTTGTGTTCCTTCCAAACATATCAACTTAGGTTTCATCATCCCGCGCTGTATAACATCTATGTGCTCTTTTGCTAACTTCAGACATGCAGCAATGTTTTTTAATGTGGTAGACTCATCAACAGAAATGTTAGATTGTTGCAGAGATACTGTGAGATTTTTCTTAACCTGATTGATCGTTCTGTGCTGTTTTGCTGTCAGGTTTGCTGACTCCAGTTAGAAGCATTAGCCTGGGGTTCACATACTGTGTTTATTACACCCTGCACTGTGAATGAATGATTAAGGAAGGTATTCAATATAGACCAGAAAAATACATTGATTTTTGTGTTATTAGTTTAAGCAGAATGTGTTTATCTATTGTTGAGACTTAGTTTAAGATCAGATCAAATTGTTTGACTTGTTTATGCAGATATCCTAGTAATTCTAAATGGTTTCACATTAGGGCTGGGATGAACGATAATTTTTTTAACGATTAATCTAGCGATAATTTTTTCTATGCATCGATTAATCTTAACGATTAATTTTTTTCAGTCCAATTCGATTTAGATTATCGATTATCTCCCCATTAATTGACTAATAGCAATTTATACATGTTGATTTAAATATCTGAATGAAAAAAAACATGAATTCCGTAACATTGCAATATATGTTTATTGCTCTTAATTAATGAAGACATAACATTACCACCTTTGTTGACTTAAGGTTGCTCAAACGTGTCATTTCACACATTGAATACACAACTAAATTACATAGTAATTAATTACACAGAAAACATACACTGTAGCCTAAAACTTTAGGTGTCGACAACGTATTATAACCTACTCCAACATCGAGTGCAAAGTAGGGAGTTGAAAAAAACTTACGGTGCTGTGTCATCTGCAGCTGCTCCCGGGTGGCGCCTCTTCAGGTGCTGGTGCATTGCCGTGATGTTAGAATGGAAGGCCGTCTCCATTTTGCAAAGACGACATATCACGGAATTGTTTCCTTTTAAATTAAAGAATTCCCATACTTTAGAGGAACGAGTGTGTGCCGCCTTGCACTACTCTCCGGCGCCATCATCTTTGTTTTGGGTCTAAGAAATCGACAAAATATTTGTTGACCCAGCCCTATTTCACATTTTTTCTTGTTTTTGTAACTACATTTGCCTCTGGCCATGTCTTCCTAATAGTTGTTTACAATATCTGTTTTTGCTTCTGGCTATGAATGACTGCTTATTAGAGAATATGCAAAACATATGTTCACTTGTCAAACTAGGTGACTCTTCTAAAATACGGCGTCCACGAAGCCATCTTCGCCATGTTGCCCTCCCTGATGAACAAAGATGGCCTCCTGGTGGCCAACGGGAAGGGCTTTGTGACCCGAGAGTTCCTAAGGAGTCTTCGGAAACCCTTCGGTGAGATCATGGAGCCCAAGTTTGAGTTTGCTGTGAAGTTCAACGCATTGGAGCTGGACGACAGCGACCTGGCTCTGTTTGTGGCTGCAATCATCCTGTGTGGAGGTACACTCTTCTTATAATATTACCTGTTCTACCTTGTTGCCCTGATGATAGATTTTTACATTGTAGTCATTGAGCAGACACTGATGCGGAGATTTTCATTAAGTACAGCAATTTAGTGTGAAGTGCCTTACTCAAGGCACAATGGCTTTTGACCTACTCAGGAATCAAACGGTCAACAATAATGATTAAAAATCTGACTCATTAACTACTGAGCAAGCTGATGCCCCCACATAGTGGTATGTAGCTGCAATCCTCCTGTGTGTGGTTGACGTGAGGGATTTTTCTTCCAAAATGGCCACTTGAAACTGAGGTGAGTGCATAGGGTGAGGAAGCGCAGAGAGGAAGTTCTGTTCATTGGGAGCTGCATTACTTGTATTGTCTACACACCTGACGCATCCTTATCTGTGTAGATCGTCCAGGCCTGATGAACGTGAAGCAGGTTGAGCAGAGCCAGGATGGTATTCTTCAGGCTTTGGACCAGCATCTACAGTCTAACCACCAAGACTCCCTGTACCTCTTCCCCAAGCTGCTGAGCAAGATGGCTGACCTCAGGCAGCTGGTGACAGAGAACGCTCTGCTAGTGCAGAAAATCAAGAAGACAGAGTCTGAGACCTCCCTCCACCCACTGCTACAGGAGATCTACAAGGACATGTACTGACTGGGCCAGCCAGAACCACTTCAGACTGGACTGGTCTAGAATAAACCACATCTGTTCCAACTGGACTGGTCCAGAATGAACCACATCTGTTCAGACTGGACTGGTCTAGAATGAACCACTTCTGGTCTGACTGAAATCCGTCTTTTACAGTAGTAAAGTAGGAAATAGAGAGCAATTTTGGAACGGTTTGAGACTGTACTTACTACAGGAACCGGATCCTCTCCATTAGCACAGCCAGAGACTGTTCAATCCAATATAACGTTTTTCCCATAGGGCAAAGTTGGCTGTTAAAAGCAATAACATTACAAATGTTCTGTCATGTATAGTACTGTCTGGAACATGGTCTTCTATGTAGTTGGGTGAAGAAATTCAGATTTGCGTTTGAGGCATGCCATTTTAATCTGTTGGATAATGTTGTCCACCAGCCAGCTCTTCCTAATAGTTGAGAGTAGAGACATTGTCAAAATTTGGATGGGCAGCTATATGTACTGTAGAAATACTGCAAAGGAAGCAACGCTAATGTAGACAGCAGACCTTATATATGACAGACTTTCTTTATATGTGACATAAAGACCTTCTTTATATATGACAAACACTTTCTTCTGACAGTAATATTGTGAGTGGGTGTTACAGCCCCCAAAATGCCCTGTTGCCAAAGTTTGGCAAACCATTTTGTTTTTGTCACGTTTGACATCACATTAGGAGTAAAATTGTTTCATAAGTGCATTTGGAGGTGTGCTGTCAAGGAAATAATGGTTCAAATTACATAGTATTTATACGTTTTTATGTAAATTAAAGAAATCAGGTTGTTTTTATTTTTACCCATTTTTTTCTCCCAATTGTTCATGTTCAACACCCCCTGACCCCGCCTTGTCGCCAATTACTCAGTAGTGTGCTCTCACCTGGTTGCTTTAACCACATGTTTCCGAGCCGTTGGATTCTTATCACACTGCTTAATTAACATGGACGGCTTTAGTATATCCATGAGCCGAATGATTCACGTTCACCAACTTCCACTATTGAACACAAGGAGTCGCTGGAGTGGAATAGAGTAAGGTACGTTAGTCCAACTATTATACTCCCTTATCGGCTGTACCATTTTGCGCTGCCCCATGCTGAGTTTCACTAACCAGGATTGAACCCCTGACCACCGTAACGTAGGTGTCCTTCAAAGCAGCGGCAATGCCAAGTAGAGCCTGGAAATCAGGTTTTTAAGATGATAAATGTTAGTTTTGGTTTAAAAAAGGAAGGGTTTTTTTCTCTTTGAGAGCATGAGCCATCCCCCTTCCTTGTTTATTCTGCATTCACCTACATCAGGGGTGTCCAAATCTGGTCCTGAATGGCCAAATAATTTCAGATTTTTGGCAGTTAATTACATCCACCTGGGGTCCCTAGTCTGAATGAATCACTTATTACAAAGAACAAACAAACAACACAACTGTATTAACAGAATCGGACACCCCTGACCTAACTACACAATCATTTAGTTTGTTTACATTTTTGTCATACCTCTATCTTAGGATACTTTCACAGATTACCTTGGGTCTCTACTGGAACTGCTACCAGATGAGCTACCCAATAATTGTTCTTTTTGTGCAATATTTTACTACTCAATTCAGAACTTTTATTTCTGACTTCTAATACTGTATTTTGAGGTGTTCTATAAATCACTAATTTGTGGATATATTAGGAAATTTTATTGTAGTTTAGTGAATTACACCTTTTGTGAATGTAATTCTTCACAAGAATAAAGGTGGTATTTTTTGTTAGATTATGGTCGTTGATTTATCTAGAGTGCCTATACGTTGATGAGTTGTGCTTTTATACATGACTTTGTTATACATGATAAATGCATAATTATGACAGGTAACTACGCAGAAGAAAGTTTCTTGGCTCACTTTTCAATTGGCATTGCTTATTGATAGGCACTGTTGTGAAATATGACTACCCGAATATGTGTTGTCATCTGCTTGCAAAAATTCTGAGAGTGAAACTATTATTTTGTATACGATGTCCTTCAAAATTGTAAATGAAGAAAGTAAGCAAAGAAGCAGTCCCTAAAGCTTCGGGTATTACTTGCATTACCAGTACATGTTATATGATGGGGTCTGCATGCCTTTTACCTTGACTCAGGACAGATAATGGACCTACTTTCTAGAAGGAAAGAAATGTCTGGCATTGAAATACTTTTAAATTGTACTAGATGAATACCTACACTACCAAAATCACAAGCGATTTGGCTTTAACTCATTACTAACTTCCATTTTATCTACTGCCAGATGCAGCAGCCATTTTTACTGGTTGACCAAAAAGTAAAGTGTAACGTACTTATAATACATAACATTAACAAACATAGGGAAATTCCATAGAATTCCATAGGAATCTATTGTAGGCATTGACATCCTGGACGTTCAGCTAAGTGTTTTTAAAAACATTTCAATAGGAGGATCTCAGCACTCTGCTTGAACAGTGCAGCTTCACAGCATATACGTTCAATCATTTGAAATGTAATGACGTGGTAATCACATAGCCGTAATGGTGAGATGTAATGACAGTGGGAATGCAGCACCTTGAGTCACCTAACCCTGTTCCCTTTATTACATCACACTAACAGGTGTTACTATTACCGGCTGCAATAGGGACCGTTGTATTCAAAGGTCTTTATCTTAGGTTGTGTCACTATTACCAGTTGCAATAATAACTAAAATCACAAAGCTGTCTGATCCTAGAAATATGCACCAAAATGCTACATGGATATCAGTCTGGCAGTGCTCAGAGTCTTAAGTGTTTGGACAAGACAAACTGACAGTTCATCAAAGGGCGCTGATTGGCCCAAAGTGCTAACCGGACCCAAACTAATGACTGTTGTTCACAGCCAGATTGATATCCACGGAATGTTTTAATGGAGGTGTCTGGGATCAGGTGGGTTTGAAATGCTACTGCAATAGTTCCACTTGGGTAAGAAAGTAACTTATATCTCTTATGTTTTGTTACTATTATTAACTGCAATTGACCCTCTTGGGTAGAAAAGTAATATCTTTATTCTCTTAGATTTTGTTATATAATCACTTGTCTTGATGGCTTTGTTATAAGTACTGCCTTTGGGTATCTTAAAGTTAATAAACACCCTTGGGGCATCTACTCAGGACTGTGGTGAACAACACTGAACAACTATATTTTCGAGTATTGTTTATTAGATGTTCAGTCAGCAATGCCATTGTTTTTAGGTCTGGATTCTAATCAGCCATACACTATCTGGGTTTGGGCCTTTTATAAATGCTAAGTTGCAAATAAAAACTGTTTATATAATACTGTGGGTCTCAACTACCTCATGCCTATGTCATATGAATGTACCTTGTACCACCTATTATTAAGGCACCAAGCAACTGAAAGTACATTGAAAATTAAGTGAGATTAAAATGTTTTTCAATTGCTGTATGAGTACGTATGTCATATTTTATGATACATTTTGTAGGCTTTAAGCCTATGGCAGTCTCCTTTTGTGAGCCCGGGGTTATTTGTAATATTCTTTGCATGTTTTTGTGGCCACAATGCTTTTATAACTGGTTGCGGAGAAACTATTATTACAAGCATAAAAACTATTACAACAAGCTAAAAAACTATTACTACAAGAATAAAAACTATTACTACAAGCTAAAAAACTATTACTACAAGCATAGAAACTATTACTACAAACAAAAAAACTATTAGTACAAGCATAAAAACTTGCTGAGATTTGCCCTTGAGGATTCATATCTAGATGTTTGAATTACAGAACCTACTTTGCTGCATACTATTGTTTTAAATGTTCATTGCAAAATTGGGAGTGGAGAATAGTTTGGTACATTTGATTTTTATTTTATTTTTTCAAACCATATCATGATAACTGTTTTGGCTGCTATTATAGTATTTGAGTGCCGGTGTACTACTTTATTTTACCAGGGAGACACATTGAGACCAGGTCTCATTTGCAAGTGTGCCCTGGGAACACTATCACAAAAATGACATACATACATACACTCACCTAAAGGATTATTAGGAACACCATACTAATACTGTGTTTGACCCCCTTTCGCCTTCAGAACTGCCTTAATTCTACGTGGCATTGATTCAACAAGGTGCTGAAAGCATTCTTTGGAAATGTTGGCCCACATTGATAGGATAGCATCTTGCAGTTGATGGAGATTTGTGGGATGCACATCCGGGGCACGAAGCTCCTGTTCCACCACATCCCAAAGATGCTCTATTGGGTTGAGATCTGGTGACTGTGGGGGCCATTTTAGTACAGTGAACTCATTGTCATGTTCAAGAAACCAATTTCAAATGATTCGAGCTTTGTGACATGGTGCATTATCCTGCTGGAAGAAGCCATCAGAGGATGGGTACATGGTGGCCATAAAGGGATGGACATGGTCAGAAACAATGCTTAGGTAGGCTGTGGCATTTAAACAATGCCCAATTGGCACTAAGGGGCCTAAAGTGTGCCAAGAAAACATCCCCCACACCATAACACCACCACCACCAGCCTGCACAGTGGTAACAAGGCATGATGGATCCATATTCTCATTCTGTTTACGCCAAATTCTGACTCTACCATCTGAAAATCTCAACAGAAATCGAGACTCATCAAACCAGGCAAAATTTTTCCAGCCTTTAACTGTCCAATTTTGGTGAGCTCTTGGAAATTGTAGCTTCTTTTTCCTATTTGTAGTGGAGATGAGTGGTACCCGGTGGGGTCTTCTGCTATTGTAGCCCATCCGCCTCAAGATTGTGCGTGTTGTGGCTTCACAAATGCTTTTCTGCATACCTCGGTTGTAACGAGTGATTATTTCAGTCAAAGTTGCTCTTCTATCAGCTTGAAGCAGTGGCCCATCCTCCTCTGACCTCTAGCATCAACAAGGCATTTTCGCCCACAGGACTGCTGCATACTGGATGTTTTTTTCCTTTTTACACCATTATTTGTAAACCCTAGAAATGGTTGTGCGTGAAAATCCCAGTAACTGAGCAGATTGTGAAATACTCAGACCAGACCGTCTGGCACCAACAACCATGCCATGCTCAAAATTGTTTAAATCACATTTCTTTCCCATTCTGACATTCAGTTTGGAGTTCAGGAGATTGTCTTGACCAGGACCACACCCCTAAATGCATTGAAGCAACTGCCATGTGATTGGTTGAGTAGATAATTGCATTAAAGAGAAATTGACCGGGTGTTCCTAATAATACTTTAGGTGAGGGTAGGTACATACAGACAATCTCGGTAACAAAAACTGCCCAAAAGCACCTATACTTCCTGAGGAGACTCAAGAAGTTTGGCATGTCTGTCAGGATTTTAATAAACTTCTACAGGTGCACCATTGAGAGCATCCTCTCAGGCTGCATTACAGCCTGGTACGGCAGCTGCTCCGCTGCTGATTGTAAGGCCCTTCAGAGGGTGGTAAAGTCAGCGGAGCGCATCATTGGCTGCTGCCTCCCCTCCGTGCAAGGCATCTACTATAAGCGATGCCTTAGGAAAACAAAGAACATCCTCAAAGACCACAGCCACCCAGGCCGTGATCTTTTCTCACTACTGCCGTCTGGTAGACGTTACCGGAGCATCAAGGCACGGACCACCAGACTTAAAAATAGTTTCTTCCCACAGGCCATTCGGCTGCTCAACATGGAACACAGACACTGATCGCAAATCGTCTGTTGAGCACTAACACTCTCTGGTCACTTTATGCTCTCTACATCTGATGTAGCAGAATTCAAATGCACCTTAAAAGCAATTTTCCATGCCAAATCTATAATATTTACTACCTCTATTGTTGTACATTTTCCAGACCACTGCTTAGTACATAGTGTTTTATTATTATTATTACTATTGTCATTATTATTTTAAAATTCTTATATTGTTGTAATTCTTGTTTATAAGCCCACTGCATAGAATCGCCGTGCCATGTCAAAAGAAATTTCTCTGCATAGGATGATGTATGTTATTCGATGCATATGATAAATAAACAACTTTGAACATACATACATACATACATACATACATACATACATACACACAAACATATACACACATAAGCATACAAAATACATCAGTTAAACACATTCCTCGCAGTAAAAATCCTTAGTCAGTGCACTGAATTGACCAATAGGCACTAAGGCATCTAAATAAAGTACTGATTGGACACCATTCCAAACATGAGATGATAAACATAAAAAAGCAAATCTACTGAGCTCAGTGTTTACCAAGGGAGACAGTCATGTTAACCAATCCTGTGATATTGTGTTATAATCTGAAACTCTTTAAGTTGCATGACAGAAGACAAGTAAGTTGGGAACCGATGGCGAAGAGCTTTATCAACAGACAGAGGTGCAGTAGTCTGCAGGCCTTTAGAAAGCTCCAGCCCACTTTCTGGTAAAGTATGCAGTGTTGAGTATTAAAACTGACAGATGTAATAAAATAAAGAGCACTATGATAGACAGAGGAATGTCAGAGTTGTATATGTTGCATTATTGTATAGAGTATCTCATAATCATCACAGGTGAAATTTTTTATTGATGAATTCGCTTCCAGGCCACAGAGAAGCATGATTTATTTCTATGAAAGAAGCCCACTTTACATTTAAGCTTCCTAACAAGCTCTGTTACATGTTTCTTAAATGATACATAACAGTCTATCCAAATACCAAGGCACATGCAGGAACTTGTTCAATCACAAAACCATTCATGAAGTGATGCTCCAACAAAGGAGAAACAGTTTTACAGGACTTTGAGAAAAGCATGTACTAAAACTCAGAACAAGCCTTTTTTGTTGGACAAGGCTTTTTGAATATGAAAATGAGGAAAATATGTGGTACCCTGAATATTGTTGAATAGAAAAAAAATGATGACTACTACTTTCTAAAAACATAATCATTCATGTTAGTATAATTGTATAGTCTGACTTCCCTCATGTGCACATCAAATAGATGTGTCCAACAATTGGCCCAATGACTGTAACTGTAGACTGACTATAGAAAAAGATTTGATGTAAAACTTTTGTCTCATATTTTGTCTTCAATACATTCCTGTACCTATAAACACAACACATAATAGGCTAGAACACGACTAGAATTTGATAAGTCTGCTTAATTCGGATAGTACTCTTATTGGTCAGATTTATCATCTCAATCGTGGATTTTAATTGGTTGCTTTTGTAATTGGTTAGGTGGGCAACGCCTATATAATCGAAATGTTTTAAGCTTGAAAATAGAGGCAAGAATCTGGAAATTGCAGGTCAGAAAATGGACACAGATATAGGGCAAACGGCAGCTGGTCGTAGTGGTTTAACTTGTAGGTGAGTATTTTATGATTAACCCTTAACATATGGCCTTTAATTGAATTATTTCGTTTATTTAATTTAATATTAAGCCTATGGTGGTCAATCGGTCTCGTTGGGTTTCCGAACGTGTAACATTATGAAAATCAACATTGTGACGCTCAGCACGAGCTTGTTGACGTGGTTACCTTTTTTTTAACTGATTATGTTACATTTAAACTTATGTACTTGGGAAAATTATAGGGGACTTGATCAACATGCAACAGTATGGTCATCCATACAATGAGTCCTATGGACGTACTTTTATTAAAAGGGCAATCTGCAGGTATAATGTAGGTTTAAGGGTCGTAGGAGTTTTTTACGCAGCTCATCTAGCGAGTTTTGACTGCACAGATCTGCTTGAACACTACAGTACATTTGAATATAGCGCACACTGTTTTGGTGAACTGCCAAACGTAGCTAACTGATGTTATATTTGCCAGGATGTTTTGTAGATTTAAAGATAAACGTATCATTAATGGATGTATTCATTTTAACATTTTCTATAACCGTTGTTACGGACCACACTTCATCCATACTAAAGTTCCGTAGCTGCCAGCTGGCTAGCTAAGCGGTTGTTTAAGTAGTTTTAGTAGTTGGGACCTCACACTTTTCAATTCCATTAAAAAATTATCTAGTATGAGATTTTTATTTTATGATTTGTCTTGTCTAAATTTTTCAATGCGCTGTAAGGGATTTGTATTCTGCATGGAAAAATACACACTTTTTAAAAACAAATGAGTATTTGTTTGTGGCTTTCAGGTGACTCGGAATTGATTTAGGCATACTGAATATAGACAACAGGCATTATTGCAGGTTATAGGACGGGACCAATGCTTCAAATATGTTATGACAGTGAGTGTGATGTACATCGTTATTTTCACAGGCAATTCGTGAACGGTTCATGCAGATTTGGTTCAAGCTGTCATTATCTGCACCCGAGGCTACCAGTGGCGCCTCCAACGTTTCAAAAATGCAGGTACTTTGAGAAAGGTGGATGCTGGTTTGGTGAGCGCTGCAAGTGAGTCCTCGGTATCTTCAACCGGTTCCTTAACATTACGTGTGTTCCAAGACCATGCAATGTTAAGGCCTGCTGTATTATCCTGCAGATATCTCCACGTCACTGATGCTGAGTCAGCCAGCACAGAACTGAGGAGGGGTTCTGCGCCTTCACTTTATTCCTATCGGGTTGGCCATGTGCAGTATTATAGAAGAGGCTCTGAACCTTCCCTACCACAAGCACAGGGGTTGCCCAGCTGTGGACAGTCAGGCCATGGCTTAAGCCAGACCCCTGTAGCCCATCCACAGTACAGCTCTGGCTACCAGACCACTAATATTAGAGAGGAACATGCGGCTGGAAGTTCATCTCCGAACTTACCTGAAACACCTGGTACAGTTTGTCTCATTATTTCAGGTTACGTGGCTATCCTGAGAAGTTCATTGTGCTTTATTTCCCAATTAAATGTTTGGTATGACAATGATTATAGGATTAAAACCGGACTGGTATGTTGTCTCTGTACAATCATCTTAATAAAACGATGTACTGTAGCTGTACCTGGTTGTGACAGTGTAATTTCTGCAGGGGACTCATACAGTAACCTCACCAATCCCCAAGGTCTTGGCCAGGTGTGTCCTGAGACATCAGCCCCATCTACAGCTCCATCTGGCAAGGTGTCAGCTCGTGCATCTGAATGGCGGACTGCAGTCGGTCAGCAGGTTAGTAATTTTGTTATTGATAATGTGCAGACTTAAGTTTCCCCTGCCAGCCTGTGGAATGACTGATTGTAAACATGAACTTGTGTAACCAAAATGTAGAGTGAGCAAAAGCAAAATTTCACAAGACCAATCTAGCAAGCAATCCATTGTATGTATGAAATGTTTGAGAATTTGGTTATTTTTCCTGTTTAGTTAACT
The DNA here is from genome assembly GCA_016801145.1 of Umbra pygmaea. NCBI lineage: Eukaryota > Metazoa > Chordata > Actinopteri > Esociformes > Umbridae > Umbra > Umbra pygmaea. Next base: position 49,717 of record JACXGM010000723.1, on the reverse strand, counting down.
AATGTTAAAAGCATGGAATTTGCAAGGACCAGAAATGCGAAGTGTAAATTGCCCAATATGAATGCCTTTTTTCCTCACATAATGATGCAGAGTTAAGTGGTTGTTTGGGTGATGAAACTGGGTCCTGTTTTTACATGGACTGTAGTGGAAAAGGGCACAATGCAGTAAAGTCTGCTCCTCTTCTCGGCTAGCTGGAGTCTTTCCCTCAGGCAGCAGCTGAGAGTGGTGCCTCTGCACGGCCTGTTGTCAAGACTGGCGGGGACCTCACAGACGCTTTCAACCGGAGTAAAGATGTGACTTGTGGCATTTGCATGGAGACTGTTTACGAGAAGCCCAACGTTGAGGAGAGGCGCTTCGGCATTCTGCCCAACTGCTGCCATTCCTTCTGCCTGAGCTGCATCGTCACCTGGAGGAAAACTAAGAACTTCCGAGAGGAAGTTGTGAAGTAACATGTTTGTTGTTGTTAGCTTTTGACTACTGTCTGACTCTATGACAAGTGTTAATGTTTGGTCTGTCTTCCCAAGGGCATGCCCCCAGTGCAGAGTCAAGTCAGTGTTTTACATTCCCTACAAGTACTGGGTGGAGGGCCAATCAAAGGAGACCCTGACCCGGGATTTTAAGGAGAAATGCAGGTCAGCTATATTTGCTTGGATGAAGATGTTGTTCTGGAGTTCTTGGTTAAGACTTTTTTTTTACTTTTCACTGCAGTAAAAGGAGATGTAATTTTTTCATGGAACATGGATGCTGTCCCTTCAAGACTGAGTGTCTGTATTGGCATGACCTGCCTCACGGCTACAGGCCACCTCGTCGCCGCTTACCTGGCCGTTCGGTAAGTAAACCCTGACATTGTGGTGAATGTTTCCCCTGTAAGTCCACGATCCCTATTCATCAGCATTTTTGGTTGCTCACATTAGGGTCACGCCGTGTCTCTGGATGACTTGGACAGCCTGCAGCTTCTTGATTATATCATTGCAATGACTCTATTGGACGTCACGCTGGATGAGGAGAGCGACAGTGAGTTCCCACTAGACTTCAGTGACAGCTACGAGTGACCTAAGTACTGGCCCTGCTCAGTGGGTCTGTTCTGCAGTGGTTGTTGGGCTTTAACGCTGGCTCCATACTGTGAAGACTTTGTTCATTAACTCTTCCTGGTGAGGAAAAGCTATTGTGAAGTAAAAGCATGTTGCACACGTTCTGATGGCTAAGTCTACCCTGTTTTACTTCCTAGTCTCATTTTAGTCCTTGACATGTCTACTAACCATTTGATTAGATCTGAGGTTGATGGGTTAGCAAAATGTGTTGATCTACTGGGATTCAGGATCAATGTTTAGGCCACTTTAAAAACAAATTCACCAATTCTGTCACTTGCTTTTTGCCCCATATAGTAATTTCTGAAGATTTTAAGTAATTTTATGTAGATTAAAATGGCTCTTGTCCTGTGACATGGCTACACCTGAGCTGCGTAAGAGTCTAGTTGTGCCTCAAGGCAAGTCCATTTGTTAATACTCATACACTGTACAGTAATACTTAATGCTGCTGTTGTAGGCATCTTTTGTTGCTGTCTGTATGCTGATTCAAAGAGAATCAGATTTTATTGCTTCTAACCTGTTTGTATTTTCCTGCACAGAAAAAAATAAAACATTGTTTCACAGAATACATGTAATTTGATTTGCTGTCTATTGGTTTTAGTTTTGGTGTCTTAATTTACATATTGGTCGGGGGTGGGTGCTAGTGAGAAACAAGTGTTTTACACTTGTCTCTGAGGTCCCATTTAGGCCAAATATAATCTACTGTTTGTAGTTGGTAACTTTATCATTGCCTTTGACTGCTTTTTAGTTTACAAAGCACAGTAGTTTAACGTTTCTGCTGGTATTGGGGAAAACAAGCTTGTGACAGGGAGCATTGCTTTCCAGAAATGCTCAGTTCATGGGGTTTGTCATTTCTTGGCAATTTTACTTTTTATGAATTGAGCCAGTGTAAAATGGTGATTTTACTTAACGTTAAACTCTTAGGACAGATTTGTGGGACAGTGAGGGGAGCTTGCATGGTTCATTTAGAAATTTTCGACTGCTCATCCAACACTGACCCATTTAGACAGGTCATGTATGATCAATATTAGTGATTGCATTTTCAGGTGCCCGATCTGGATACAAGGAGGCCCTGGAGAGCAACCTGGCTGGATAGATAATCTGATCTATCTAACCCAAATCCTTGGCAGCACTATGCAAATTTGTGCTGCCGCATGCAGGAGGCCCGGGGAAAGTCAAGAGAAGCCATAGCCAGGCTTGAACCACTATCATGACAGACTGTCTAATGCAGCAATTTATCCCACTACACCACACAGATCTGAGGCATTTTAATTGGTTTCATCTTTACATCACTTCCCACTTTATTACCCCAAGTGTTGTGCAACAGGCACTGCTGTGTAAAAGCTGTGTGCATACAGTATAGCTGAGCTGTATGTAACGTTAGTGTGAAAGCTGTGAGCTTACAGCACAGCTGAACAGTTTGTAAAATATTGCATTAGGATGGCTGCATTTCATATGCTCAATCCGTTTCATATAAGTATAGCAGTATGTTATTGGCCATAACCCCATCCTATTGATAATTAAAATACAGCATCATATGTAGTAGTGTGTTTAACTTACTATATTATAATATTTGCTTATTCACAAAAAACTCCCCAGGACAGTAAAAAAACATTTGACCTAAAGTCCTACAAGAGACTGGACCTAAGATTGCTGTGTAAAAGCTGAGAGCAAACACAGATGAGCTGTTTCAACAGCATAATTGTAGTTCTAGCTTCATTACAAAGCTGATAAAAACAGACACTGATAAAATAACCAGTGTAAAACAGGGTGAAGTAGAAGAATGGAATGTATTTTATATGTAGATTACACTCACCATACTGAGTATTTCTTGAATGCTACACTTTATTTTCTGCGGCCATACTCCCTGTGTCTTCAATAAATACTTAAAAAAACACCAGCGTAGTTATCGTAGAGAGTAAAAGGTATTTACTATACATGACTACACTGCACTCCAGCTCTCTAGGTGGCGCCATCGGCCAAATCACGTTCACGTCTTAGGAAGAGGGAAATCTGAACGCTCATTGACTACAGTCAAATAATGTCTAATAAGACGGGCTCTGCTACAGTACATTCTGTTTAGTTTGTAGAAACAACTGGTTCAAATGGTACGGTTCTTATCTTAGTTCAAACTTGTATCAACGCTGATTCCATGGACACACATGCTTTGTTGTCTCGTTTTGACGGACGATCTCGTTTGCTGCTTCTTTCACTTCTCTCCGGAGCTACTGGTGCCAGCCGAGCGCTGTCCGTGTTCCAGCGGCAACGACGTTCAGAACCGGACAGTTGCTTGCACACCTGTCTGGAGTCTCTTTGCCAACATGAAATATTCCCGACCAATGGTGCTACAACTCTGATAACGTAAGAAAAGACCAGTCGTCGTAGTAGTCCAGTAATCGACTATACTTATTTTTTAAATTCCTATTCGATATTTGCTTAAATTTTATTTTATTACCTGCGATGGCCTTTTAATACATGCCCTCTTCTTAATGTAACTGTACACATATCATGTTCAGTATCTTATAAAAAACGTGCAGAGTGTTGGACAACTATAAACAGAACTATGCTTTCCATCTCGGACCATTCACACAATTTTGCTTCTACCTCCCCAGCAAACCTCTTGTCTCCCTGTTTCCAGTTGCCTTCCAACGAAACCTTTTGAGCTTTCTCCACCTTGCCCTGCCAGTGCTTCCGGGGACCATTGTCCTTCGCCTGCTAGACTGCCTCAGCCAAGGGGAGCTTGACCCGTGGGTCTCTGCCTTGGTCCTTCAGCTTCAGAGAGACCTTGGAGCCTCTGGGGTGAAAGAGTCATTATTCACCCCCCAGTGCACAGACAGACTGAGGGGACTATGTGATCGTCTTAAGGATGGGGGTGGTACAGCTACAGGATGGGCATCATATTTACACAGACCCCCAGAGCCGGCTTCACAGAGTGGTCTGGATGTGGTGCTTTCACAGAACAAGAGGAAGAGCAGCTGTGTGGATTTGGACTCAGATCCTGGGGAGGACTCTGGACAGCAGAGTAAGAGGATGAAGACGGGTTATTCTCCTGCGTCAGAGACAACGGACGGGTTAAAGGGTCAAGATTCAGGTAGGGTCAGTGATGTCACAGAATCCAGAGGGGAGGCGGAGCTACAGCCGTCAGAAGGAGCACCGAGTCCGTCCAGTGACCTGCCTCAACATGTACTGGTGAGAGAACTAGCATCTAAAGAGTGATTCTGAATTTCTTGGTAAATTATATTTCGTCAAGTCAGGAGGATATTTGGTCAAACTATAAATAGTTTTGTAACATGTTTTTGGTGTTATTTCAGGCTTCTATCCCTCAAATTAAGGAACTATTACAGAGTGAGATCGAGGAGGTAAGTGTCATATTTCAAGAGATGTGAATGGGTGTTTCCTGTAAGTGTCCCAGTGTTGATTGCATCCTCTGTGTTTAGTGGGACCAAAGCTCCTTGGATGTTTTCAAGGTGCTAAATGACTGTGACCCCTCCCAGGTTGGACATGTTCATTCATAATGCTGTTTATACATTTACAAACTGTTGACTTCTACCACCGTTACCAAAGGCTAACATGTATCCATTGTGAGTCAGTGCATTCAACTGGTTATCGATGACAGAAGCAATGCCTGTGACTAATGGAAACCCTTATGCCTGTAGGTGGAGCTGTTGTGTGGGAGGCTGGGTTTGTCAGAGACACCAGAACAAAACTTACCTCAGCTGTGTAGCTGTCTACTGGCGCACCAGCCTGACCTCAGTCACAGCACCGCTCTTACACTCATCAACAAGCTCTTCTTGAAGAAGGTATTCCTCCCAGATCATTCATTAGTACACTTTCCACACAAATGACCAAAACTAAGCCAAGCTGCACCGGGGTTTGACTGATTTCATGTAATTGATTTGCTGAAAAACATAGTATAGTGACATAGCTTCTGGTCATGACAATTTTTTATGCATTTCTTCTTACCTCAGCTAAATAAGACGTGAGCCATTGCCTATAATATTAATAATTGGCTAAATGAGCAGTAAGTTTTTAAATTCTTGTGTGAATAGTTGGATAGAAACGTTTTAGTTTTTTCAATGAAAAACCTTCAACCAAATTAAATATAAAAATAATGAATTATTTTTAATAATAATAACAATAATAAATTATTAATTATTAATAATAATAAAGTGTCATGAATTCCAATAGTTTCGACAGTTGAAAATATTTAAAAAAAGCAAAAAAATGTGACCCTGCGTTTCGCTGCATTCTCCTTTCATTTGGCGATCAAACCTGGGAAAATGGCTAGTAAGCGGAGCGAGGAGTGGAGCTATTTAGATGAAATTGGTGACCAAAATAACATTAATTATATTTTATATATGCAAGATACATTTTTTGACGTAAAGACAATGAACATAAAACATCTGCATATTAAATAAATGTAGAACGGCATGGTCCATCCTGGTAATAGTCCATTCAGGTGAAAGGCCTAACATCACATAGGTATCGATTTCAAACAGGCAAGGCAGCGCTCATTGCCACTGCACTCGATTCCTGACACAAACACCTGCACTTTGTGCAGCAGCCTATCCACCCAGAGATCAGGGCCAAGCTGACAGAATATTTTTATTTAACACAATAATAGGCTAAGTGTTAATGTGTTCGATTAAAGAGCCTACAGTAGCCTATGTCTGAGGACGCAGCGTTTTTCAAGTTCATTGTCTTTTTGTCATGTTCAATAAATTGATCTTGTATTTGTTTTCTTTATTTAACTCTTATTTATTCTAATATCTTAACAGTCACAATTCTTGACAAAATGTGTAGTGGTTCATCGTGTTTACTGTACAGTCGTCATCAAAGGTTCTTAGTGACACAAGTATTGTTCTCTACAAAGTTTGCTGCTTCAGTGTTCTTAGATCATTATGTCAGTAGTTACTATGGTATACTGAAGTATAATTACAAGCATTCCATAAGTGTCAAAGGCTTTTATTAACAATTACATTAAGTTTATGCAAAGAGTCAATATTTGCAGTGTTGACCATTCTTTCTCAAGACCTCTGCAATCCACCCTGGCATGCTGTCAATTACCTTCTGGGCCACATCTTGACTGAAGGCAGCCCATTCTTGCATGATCAATGCTTGGAGTTTGTCAGAATTTGTGGGTTTTTGTTTCTCCACCACCTCCTGAGGATCAACCACAAGTTCTCAATGGGATTTAGGAATGGGGAGTTTCCTGGCTATGGACCCAAAATGTAAAATATTTTGTTCCCTTATGGCAAGGTTCTCCATCTTGCTGGGGAAGGCATTGGTTGTCACCAAACTGTTCTTGGATGGTTGGGAGAAGTCGATCTCTGAGGATTCATTGGTATCATTCTTTATTCATGGCTGTGTTCTTAGGCAGAATTCTGAGTGAGTCCACTCCTTTGGCTGAGGAGCAACTGCACACATGAATGGTCTCAGGATGCTAACTGTTGGCATGACACAGGACTGATGGTAGCGCTCACATTGTCTTCTCCGGACAAGGTGTTTTCCGGATGGCCCAAACAATCGGAAAAGGGATTCATCAGAGAAAACGACTGTCTGTCCCTGATGTTTTTCCTGGAGAGAAGTGGCTTCTTTGCTGCCCTTCTTGACACCAGGTCTTCCTCCAAGCGCCTTCACCTCACTGTGCATGCAGATGCACTCACACCTGCCTGCTGCCATTCCTGAGCAAACTCTGCACTGGTGGTGCCCCGATCCCGCAGCTGAATCAACTTTAGGAGACGGTCCTGGCGCTTGCTGGACTTACTTGGGCGCCCTGACGCCTTTTTTACAACAATTGAAACTCTCTCCTTTAAGTTCTTGATGATCTGATAAGTGGATGATTTAGGTGCAATCTTACTAGCAACAATATCCTACTAGCAACAATATCCTTGTGTGTGAAGCCCTTTTTGTGCAAAGCAATTATGATGGCATGGGTTTCCTTGCAGATAAATATGGTTGACAGAGTAAGAACAATGATTTCAAGCACCACACTCCTTTTAAAGCTTCCAGTCTGTTATTCTAACTCAATCAGCATGACAGAGTGATCTCCAGCCTTGTCCTCATCAACACTCACCTGTGTTAACGAGACAGTCACTGACGTGATTGCAGCTGGTCCTTTTGTGTCAGGGCTGAAATGTAGTGGAAATATTTTTGGGATTAAGTTCATTTTGTTGGCCAATAGGGACTTGACTGCAATTCATTTGATCACTCTTGGTGACATTTTGGAGTATATGCAAATTGCCATCGTCAACACTGAAGCAGCAGATTTTGTTGGGACAAATACTCCTAATACTGTATGCTTTTAGTCATGTCAAGCTAATTACATAACAGAATGGCTGCAGCATTAAAAAATATTTAGACTTCTAAAATAATTTCAGATACTATAATAGTGAAAGTACTATCTTTATAACTGTATCGTTTTGTAATGGTATCTTTAAAACAGTGTCTTTATTACAGTATATACATAATGATAGCTTTACAATGGTTCCTATATAAAAGAATGTCTACTCTTTACCCCTGGCAGGTGATGTCTCTCTCTGAACCTGCCTCTCGCTGTCTTGTCACAGCTGTGATGTTGCTATGCAGTCGCTACCCAAGGCCAACCTGCCAAGCTCTGATTGGACCTGTCTTAGAGGAAGGGCAGCCAGGTCAGCCAATTAGATCTAGACTTCAAACTAGGCAACCTGTTAGTACAGCACCTGGGCAGTAATGGATCATGATACATTATTCTTGCTTTTATTTATATACAATATCTTTTTATTCACCCTTTTGAATTGTGTGACGTCTCTATCAGGCAGTGCCCAGATTGAGCTGCTCAACAGACTGATAGAAGACTGCCTCGATCCTCCCTACAGACTACTGGTGTTTCAGTAAGGAAACAAACCAATTGGGGAAATGTTGTTTTGGTTATAATGAGTAGTACCTGTATTAATAACTTACATTATTTTATTTTACCCCATTTTGTCCCCTCACAATTTGTCATGTCCATTTCCCCTTTAAGCCTTGTCATGTCAACAACCTCTCTGGTGTGGGAAGCTCAAAGGTCGATCATATGCTTCCTCCAAGCATGTGTCGCCAAACAATCCGATTGTGGTCATACTGCTCATTCAGCACGGAAGTCTTAAGTCAGTACAATGTGTATCAAATATACAACCGTGATTGAATTCGCATGCGTCTGAACTGCACGATGAGTCACTCAAGAGGCAGCTCTGTGCAAATTTGAGCAAAGCTGGAAACGCTGCCACCAGGATTTGAACCCCGAACACCGTGATGCAGTGACTTATGCCGTGTTTCTACATTTCTACCACATCCAACTGTTTCTACAGCCCCATCTCATTATAACAATTCCCAACGGATTTGCGATAGTTAAAGCAAGCCGACTTCCTATTTATCTGCACCAAGCTATCCTGTAATTTTTTACATTGCTCATCAATTCTGGGTCAACAAGTTAGGGCACGCTCACTTACCTGACCACCTTAATTAACTTGATGTCTGAGGGAGTCGCTAGTTTTCCTTGGTAAACAAGCATTTTAAAACAATAATTTGTACATCTCCTTTATCATAATTTGTTGTCCAGGATAACACTAAAAGGTGTTTGGAGTGAAGGACTGCTGTCTGTCATTCATGCCCTATTGGATAACAAAGTGAGTCATGGATCTACTCTATTCAAATAGACCTATCCACGAATGCCCCATATCACTGTACGTGAAAACAGTATTTATTTAAATCACTGGGTCAATCATTACATTTTCCTCTGTTTTCTGTTGGATACTTTTCAGCTGGAGCTAAATGAAGAGCTGTTCACACTCCTCATTGAGCAGCTCTGCAGCCAGGCTCCTGGGTTCATCAAGTCCATGAAGTTTGCCAAGATGATGCTGACAGTTCTCACCAAGTATGACGTGCATGTAGGTGTTGAATTTATATTCGGTCTAGTCATTAAGAAGGTAAACTGATTATTTCACTAGTGCATTTTTAATTAACAGTTATTTCTAGAAGTATTTTGACAGTGACAATTTTTGTTCAGTTTTTGTTTTGTAATCTCGCAACTTTGGATTTGAAATAGTCTTCCATATTGGTTCTACCGTTTAGAAATTTCAACAAGTTTTATACTTTGTCCCTTCATTTTCTGCATCCAGAAGTATTTGGACAACTTTGCTTACATGTACGGCGCATCTGGAATGTATTCACAGTGCTTCACTTTTACCACTATTGTTAAGGTACACCCTTATTCTGAAATTGATTAAATTCATTGTTTCCCTCAAAATTCTACAAACAATACCCCATAATGACAATTTGAAAGAAGTGTGTTTGAAATCTCAGCAAATTTATTAAAAATATAAAAACTGTGAATACTTTTTGGATGCACTGTATAATACAGTCTAACATTATAGATGGTCTATAATTCCTAGCATGCAAAGATTACAGGTTTAAATACATTTATTTTCCTCCGGTGGTGTTTCTGCAGTTGAATACTACTCACCAACGTGCGCTGTCCCATTGCCTGACTTCCAACCAGACTTTTCTGAAGAAGTCTCTCCAAGCTGCCCTTAAGAGAATCACAAATTAATGGAATGCGTACTGACTTCCAATAAACTATTGCAAAAATTGAAGGGCTGAAAAATTCTGACTTTATATAATATTTTGACTGTATTTCATTTTGTCTATTCTATAGTGAAAGTTCTGACATCACATTTCCTGCTTTAATGTTTCAGTGATTAGATGTATCATTAAGATCTTGATTGATATAAAGTCTACTTTTTGTAACACTATCTTTTGACTAGTCATTATCCCAATGTTATAAATTGTCCCAATTTTAGTCGTCATTATCCCAATTTAATAAAAACAAACTAGTAGTGTCTCGGCAACAACTAGTCTCTAGTAAGAAGTAGGATATTGGTTTATTTTGTACCTGTCAAATATTTACTAGTCTGACTTTCTTGTTCATAGTAATGCGCAGGTTTGTTCTTGGTTTTACATGGAATGACAAGTAATTTATCTTTGATGCATTCATCATTTCTATTAAATAACGAATCGGCAGCTGTTGGCTTGCTGAAATTTTATGTGGTATTCCAGGAAGTAAATTCCCAAAGACTCAACAGTTTCATTTCGGAATAAGACCAAAATTCTAAATTTAAATACATAAATATTGTCAAAAGAAACATTCTAATTGAGTGGAATGGATTCCCCAGTTATCAACCACAGTTATACTGTAATGGCCCATATGAGGTGTGTCCTGGCTCTACCTTCAGGCAATTTTCAACCCTACACCCTAATCCCTGCACCCCAAAACAGGCTCTTTGTTTTGACACTTCTGGGTTCTCTGATAATGTTTATTGTCTTGCTTTCAGCACTTTATAGTTTATGAAAACTAGCACATAAATTGTGATGTATTTACTCCCACTGAATTGTTTGATTGTGCCACCTAGCTGTCTTTAAATCTATGCACTAAGTCAATATAGATAAAAGCGTCTGCTAAATTAATAAATCTAATTACACCTGAGCTACCACAAGGAGGTGGTAGAGTGCAACTTGACATAAAGGCTGCCCATTATTACACCTGTTCACTCCGGTCATTGCTGAGCAAAATTGCTGTGACGTATTTTTGACCCCGAGCATTGTTGGTATGCCGGGACCAGGATTTGAACAACTGGCCTCTGTCACGCACGTGTAGACACTCTGTCACACTGTTGCGACACTCATTTGCATAATGGTATTACATTTTGAATCTTAAATAAGTAGTATCTAATAGAATATTACTAGAAAAACAATAATATTTCACGAGTAAAAACTACAATAATTATTGGCAAGCAATGAATATTCAGTTCAAGTGATTTAACAAAAATGACAATAGTTTAATAGCTATATGAATCTGCTCAACCATCAGTTATACTTTTCCGGGGTAAATGTACGAGCTATGATGCGATAAGAAGCATTCGATTTACCATCGTTACGGTCGTTACTCACTTCCACAGGTGCAAATTTTATTGTATGACTATGCACCGCCTATTTCTACAATGTATCTGATTTATTGTTTAATTATTAATTTTAAGAATAACTAGATTACTCATAGCGTAATGCTTAACTTTATACTTAAAATATAATATTAGGTTTTGATAGTAATTAAACCTGCCATGTAACGTTTTTCAAAAAAATAGAAAAACTATTTTAGGACTAGTAAACTTTAGGAACTACTAGCATATTGGGATCCAGTGGTTGACAAAATCAACTTAAATAATACAAAATATAGATAATATTAGAATAGCAATAATCGACATTTCACAATATCTAACTATTATTAAATGCATATTGCGATCAAAATAATGTGTATTTGCGGATATTGATGATATTGTCCCCGTTATTAATTCAAACATGTATTGAAATAAATAATGAGAAAAAATCTATTTAAATTTCGGACTGACAGTGGAAAGTTAAATAGTGCAGCTTTATTGTAGACATAGACCGTAATTGTTGACCATTTCGACTTTGTTTAGCAGAAATTGGAACTCTCCAAATATGGTCTTCGTCCAGAATTTGCCCCTCCCAAAATGGCGGAACTTATTGCACTTCTTTAAATTGCTTAACTTCCGGATCGACGTCCTTTTTCGACGCAGCGTGAAGCGAGCGATAACGCGACAATATGAGGTCAGTGAAATAATAATATATAAATTGTTTATAACCAAATATTTGCTATATGTATATGCTTCTGTATTTCTTTAAAACAAATATTTAAAAAACGTATAGCAATGTACTGATTTTAATTGTTTTTTGCAGACAACGGTGGATTTACATACAGACACATGATTTCTGAATGTCAAACTTAAACAGGGTCTTGTGGATTGGAAGCAATTTATACACAATTTAATGAGAATGATGAATGTAATTATTATTTTTACTTAATTTCTTCCAATCAAACAGAGAAAGTTGTCTTATTTATGTTAAAGCAACAACTGTTCAACTGTCCAATAGACAAATACGAACATGTGTTTAACAATCTATTTATAGCCGACTACTCTATATAAGGGTGTGATTACTAGAGATTGCTTTGCTCAAGTTTCTATTAGCCTTTCAAAAATGGTTTTGGGTTAATAGTATTATTTTAAACTAAATTTAATTGTTGGTCCTGTTTTCTCATCAGCTCTAAGGTTTCCAGGGAAACGTTGTATGAGGCTGTTGCAGAGGTCCTTCAGGGCTCTTTGGCAAAGCCCAGAAAGTAAGACCTAGTTTTCACACAGTTTCTATCATTAAGGTTAAATTTCATGAATCTAAATACTTTTATAAAAACAGTAAATTTTGCACAATATTTTAGATCCACAGTTGCCAAAAGCTTTTGAAATAATTGTCACATTACCTTCATGGTGTGAAAGCCATTGCCTGGTACTTTTAGTAAAATAAAGAAATGCAGTCTGTGACTTTTGCAATTAACAAAATAATGTTTTAAACCTCCGATTTTGGCCTGGATGATTAATATACTATTTATATGTGCATAATCGCTAAGTAGAATCACTGTCAAACTTCAGTTAGCAATGAAATGTCAAGTTTAGTAAGGTGGTTTTGACTACATGGGCACAATTCATGACAGAGCGCACAGATGCATGACATGGTACAACATTTTCAGGGAACTTTTTTAGCTCAGTAGCGCTACATTTACAACCAGTGGCCGACATTGCAAACTGCATCTTTAAGCTTATTTCTCAAATTTTACCCTTTCTGAAGGTTCGTGGAGTCGGTAGAGCTCCAAATCAGCTTGAAGAACTATGATCCCCAGAAGGACAAGCGTTTCTCTGGCACCGTCAGGTCTGGTCCTGGTCTGATACTGTCTCACCCAACTTTCTCTCTGTCTGCTCCCTAATTCCCCTTTTTGAAGAGGTCAAATCAGTCGCTGCCTCTGTCTGACATGCTTTTACCAAATAAGCCAGTCTCAATAGTCTAAAGTATCCTGATTTCCTCACACTAGATAGACCTCAGGCGGGGCTTGAGCCCCTGTCCTTTTCTACTCAGACTCAACAAGTGCCCTTTTGGCCAGTATACATTTAAATTTTTTTATTTATAATATTTAAAATACAATAAGATTATATTATTAAATATATTGCCTCAGAGTGGCTCTGCACCCTTCTTTTTGCTTGAGCCCCTGTCCCCCAAAATGTCTGTGCACAGCCCTGTCGGCCAGAATGTGATTATTATGTTTTTAAATGTTGTTTAATGTTTTTACTGAACACAGGAATAATATAGGGACAATATAACCCATTTTTCTATTTTGTCCATAATATGAATTTGTTGCAAGTTAGATATTGTGAAATGTCAATTTTGCTATTCTACTATTGTCTGTATTTTGTATTATTTAAGTTGATGTTTTCAACCCATGGATCCAATATGCTAGTTCCTAATGTTTATTAGTCCTAAAACAGTTTTGTATTTTTCTGTACTTTTCTAAAAAGGTACATATTGCATGTTTAAAACATAAAAGCTTTTTAAATTGCTTGTGATTACATTTTAGCTTGAACAGTTGGTTCAGATTGTTCCATATAAAGGAAAGGAGACTAAGACTCCACTTTAGACTATTGAGATGCACTTTAGACTATTGAGATGCACTTTAGACTATTGAGATGCACCCCCAGGCAGCGAGGCTCAGGAAATGCGGGACCATACATTGGAAAGCTACTGGGTAGTCTGACTGAGCCTCTACCAGGTCAAGGGAAAGGCAATGCAGACGGACCCCCACCCTGGGTCTTAAAACATAAGGGGAGGCTGAGGGTGACATATGTCCCCCAGCTGACCATGTAACAGTAAAATTTCCACTTGGTTGGGGTCGGCCATCTCGCCGACCTTTCGAAAGCCAGCTAAGGTGGAGTGGGGTAAGGCTCTATGTTGAGTTTACTGGATGAGTTAGCCTGGTCCCAGATCTGTTTTGTACTGTCTTCCATATTCCAGCGTGGCTCTAACAGATCTGTGACCAGGCTGAAGGGAGGATCAGCTGCAGATGTTGTCTAGTGTGAATTTTAATGGTCTGTGTCTCTGTTGCCACCTTGTCTCTACGCCCAGGCTGAAGACCGTCCCCAGGCCCAAGTTTTCTGTCTGTATTCTGGGTGACCAGCAGCACTGTGACGAAGCCAAGTCAGCTGAACTTCCTTACATGGACATCGAGGCTCTGAAGAAACTCAACAAGAATAAGAAGCTTGTCAAAAAACTCTGTAGGGAGTGTTTTTATCATGTAAACTCTGTAGGAAGTGATTTGATCATGTACTGTAAACTCTGTTAGGGAGGGTTTTTATAATGTAAACTTTGTAGGGAGAGGTTTTATTATGTACTGTATACTCTGTAGGGAGTGTTTTTATAATGTAAACTCTGTAGGGAGTGAATTTATCATGAAACTATGTAGGGAGTGATTTTACCATGTAAACTCTGTTTTATGCTTTGTGTGGTGTCAAGATAAGAAAAACATCAACATTGATACAATATTGCGTGAACAGTATAGTCACAAATATCTTTCTAATACATAAACACTGCAGAAATAAATGACACTGTTGCTGCATAATTTGTGTAGCATATGCAATGTTGGCATTAGAAATATATGTATATGGGCAGAAAACGATGCATACTGTAGCTTCCTCCATAGGCCGTGTGCAGCATATTACCACATAATGTCAAATTGCATACTGGAATGTTGGTTACCAAAACGTAAAGTTATCTTGTAAAAGTTCCTAATTTTGTGTGGTTGAAGACAATCCATCCGGGAGAAATTCTGTATATTATACACCTAACCTCTTTTCTGTGTTTCAGCCAAAAAGTACGATGCATTCCTGGCCTCAGAGTCGCTAATCAAGCAGATACCTCGTATCCTGGGGCCCGGGCTCAACAAGGCCGGAAAGTTCCCATCTCTGCTCACCCACAACGAAAACCTTGCCACCAAGGTGGATGAGGTGAAGTCCACCATCAAGTTCCAGATGAAGAAGGTATACGGCCACACTGTTGACCAGCCGCCGCTGGTGGCCGTTCTTCCTGCTTTGGAGTCTGGCTGGCATTGACATTAGCTTCTGCAGTGTTTACCATATTTGTATCAACATTCCTTTCATAAATCGAGCAGTTTAAGAAGTTCTAATTTTGTTCAGAACAAGAGGGGACGCTCACTGGCCCAGATGTTAGGTTTAGGTTAACACTCATACTGCACCACATGTTTTTTAAACATCCCTCTTCTCTATTGCCAGGTTCTGTGCCTAGCTGTGGCAGTGGGCCACGTCAAGATGACGGATGAGGATCTGGTGTACAATATCCACTTGGCCATCAACTTCCTGGTCTCTCTGCTCAAGAAGAACTGGCAGAATGTCCGGGCCCTCTATATCAAGAGCACCATGGGCAAGCCCCAGAGACTCTACTAGTCAGGCTCTGTTATTCTGCGCTAAACACCACTCCGGTTCTCTGGATCACTATTGGAGAACGCAGGAGCCTCCACTCGAGAACCCAACTAGCCTATTCACGGTTTTCTCTGTGCTGTCTCTAATTTATTATGGCATGCGGTAAACGAGCCGTCAAACCTGCCTTTATTTTCTATAAATAAACCTGCCATATTTCTCAAGACGTTCGTCCCTGCCTGGTTGGTGTTCTTGTTAAGTACTAAATTGTATCTTTATATGAAGAGTGATCTCTGGTGTAAATCCATACATTTTGTAAGGGTCAGTAAATCCTCGCATTAACTTGACTGAAACACCAAATGTTTTAAGATGATTAGTAGATGTACTAGAATGTGTCAGAAAGTCGTTCTTAGCGTTCAGATGTAGTTTGAGATGACTTGACATCCAGCTCTTATCAAGATATTTCTGACCTGATGAATGTGATTAAGCAATGACACAAAACTAAGCAATGGTGTGAACTAAGTCCTACAAGAACACACAGAGCTACTTTAAGCAGTACATAATGAGTACTTTTCCCTGAAGGACTAGATCTCATAATAGGATTACTAACGTCCTGAATGAGATCCCTGAAGTAAGGCTGTATATACCGTAGTAGGCTTGCTTTTGTCTAAGTGACAAGGTCTTCTTCTTAGTTGCCTGACCAGAATTCTGTGGTAATGGAGCTGTAGTCTAAGGGTCAGAGAGCTGAGTACCAAACCACCTACTGTAAGTTGTCTCTGGTCACCAGTAGCTTGTGAGATCGTTTGGCTGGCATGATGCCAGGACATATAATCCATTCTCAGGTGAGTGCGGTATCTCCGACTATTAACTTAACCTTATACTAACAAATGAGCTAGAGTTTGCTAATAATGTCTAAGTGACGTTTCTGTTCACACAGCCAAATGAGGGGTTACCTAGAGACCACCCCACCAATGTACTAGTTGTTCTGGACAACGAGGAAGGTACAGTACCATACAAACTCTAAACATAACAGTAAATTCATGCGGTTGTATAGAGGATATCATTTATCTCCTGTCTCCAATAATCAGAGAAAACATGTAGCATAATGTTTGGAAATAAGTGTTCAGAATCATGTAATTTATAGCCCATCTATCCAACTAAAGTGTTATGTATCAGTATCACTGTTTACCACAATGCTTTGCCCTGATCGCTTTAGAAAGGAGATCATGACATGTTCATGTCTTTCTTCTATAGAGTCTAGTGAAGAGCAGCAGCAAATTACACCATGGAATGATCTGTGTATTATAGACCGTGTAGGCCTAAACAGGTAATATGTTTATATTATAACTGTATTTTAGACTGTGTAGGCCTAAACAGGTAATATGTCTGTATTATAACTGCATTATAGACCGTGTAGGCCTCAACAGGTAATATATCTGTATTATATCTGTGTATTATAGACTGTGTAGGCCTCAACAGGTAATATATCTGTATTGTATCTGTGTATTATAGACTGTGTAGGCCTAAACAGGTAATATGTTTATATTATAACTGTATTTTAGACTGTGTAGGCCTCAACAGGTAATATATCTGTATTATAACTGTGTATTATAGACTGTGTAGGCCTCAACAGGTAATATATCTGTGTTATAACTGTGTATTATAGACTGTGTAGGCCTCAACAGGTAATATATCTGTATTATAACTGTGTATTATAGACTGTGTAGGCCTCAACAGGTAATATATCTGTATTATAACTGTGTATTATAGACTGTGTAGGCCTAAACAGGTAATTTATCTGTATTATATATGTGTATTATAGGATGTGTAGGCCTCAACAGGTAATATGTAATGTACACTCACCTAAAGGATTATTAGGAACAACATACTAATACTGTGTTTGACCCCCTTTCCCCTTCAGAACTGCCTTAATTCTACGTGGCATTGATTCAACAAGGTGCTGAAAGCATTCTTTAGAAATGTTGGCCCATATTGATAGAATAGCATCTTGCAGTTGATGGAGATTTGTGGGATGCACATCCAGGGCACAAAGCTCCTGTTCCACCACATCCCAAAGATGCTCTATTGGGTTGAGATCTGGTGACTGTGGGGCCATTTTAGTAAAGTGAACTCATTGTCATGTTCAAGAAACCAATTTGAAACGATTCGAGCTTTGTGACATGGTGCATTATCTTGCTGGAAGTAGCCATCAGAGGATGGGTACATGGTGGCCATAAATGGATGGACATGGTCAGAAACAATGCTCAGGTAGGCCGTGGTATTTAAACAATGCCCAATTGGCACTAAGGGGCCTAAAGTGTGCCAAGAAAACATCCCCTACACCATTATACCACCACCACCAGCCTGCACAGTGGTAACAAGGCATGATGGATCCATGTTCTCAATCTGTTTACGCCAAATTTTGACTCTACCATCTGAAAATCTCAACAGAAATCAAGACTCAATAGACCAGGCAACATTTTTCCAGTCTTCAACTGTCCAATTTTGGTGAGCTCTTGCAAATTGTAGCCTCTTTTTCCTATTTGTAGTGGAGATGAGTAGTACCCGGTGGGGTCTTCTGCTGTTGTAGCCCATCCGCCTCAAGGTTGTGCGTGTTGTGGCTTCACCAATGCTTTTCTGCATACCTCGGTTGTAACAAGTGGTTATTTCAGTCAAAGTTGCCCTTCTATCAGCTTGAAGCAGTCGGCCCATTCTCCACTGACCTCTAGCATCAACAAGGCATTTTCACCCACAGGACTGCCGCATATTGGATGTTTTTCCCTTTTCACACCATTCTTTGTAAACCCTAAAAATGGTTGTGCTTGAAAATCCCAGTAACTGAGCAGATTGTGAAATACTCAGACTGGCCCGTCTGGCACCAACAACCAGTGAAATACTCAGACTGGCCCGTCTGGCACCAACAACCATGCCACGCTCAAAATTGCTTAAATCACCTTTCTTTCACATTCTGACATTCAGTTTGGAGTTCAGGAGATTGTCTTGACCAGGAACACATCCCTAAATGCATTGAAGCAACTGCCATGTGATTGGTTGAGTAGATCATTGCATTAAGAAGAAATTGAACGGGTGTTCCTAATAATCTTTTCGATGAGTGTATGTTTTAAACTTATATACTGTGTAGGCCTTAACAGTATTATACAGTTGTGTTCAAATTTGTATACCCTGGCAAAAAAAATGTGAAATTTCGGAATTGATTTTTAAAAACATTTGTGTAGTGTACTATATTGTAGACTGCATAAGCCAAAACAGGTAATATATGTGTACTATAGACTGCATTAGCCTGAACAGGTAATATTTGTGTATGATATCTTTAGACCATGTGGGTCTCAAAATGTGTATTATATTGTAATGAATCATAGTTTTCTTTTTTTTCTCCCTCCCTTCCTCCATCTCTCCCTCCGTCACAGTGCAGAAATGACAGAGGAACAAGTGGAGGTTAGGCTGTAGTTTTAATGTGTATGATGATATGATCCTGATTTATGACATTCAGCTTTCACAAGTTATTTGCCCTGCTTAATAAATTCATGGGAATATTAGCTTTACATACCAACATGCTCCTCTTTTCCACTGATCTCCTCTTAAATAGTCTCCTCTTCTCTGGTCTTCTCTTTTTTGGTCTCCTATCTCCTGTCCACCACTCCTCCTGGTCTCTTGTCCCCTGGTTTCTTTCCCCCATACAGATTGCCTTCTCCCAGATAGCTCTGGCATTTCGTAGTGACCAGTACACACTGAAGCAAAGGCTGCTGGCTGAGGAACAGGCCAGGAACATGGCTGAGTACAACATCGAGCTGGAGATGATGAGAGGCCGGGAGACATTGGAGGTACTGGGGGTGGGGGGTTGATGGGTGAAGACTTTGGAGGTACCTGTGTTGGGTGTTTGATGGATCTGTTGGAGGTACCTGTGGTGGGGATTGATGGATAAAGATGTTGGCAGTACTGGTGGTGAGAGGTTGGTGGATGAACATATTGGAGGTACTGGGGATGGAGATACTGGGGGTGGAGCTACTGGGGGTGGATATACTGGGGGTGGAGGTACAGGGAGTGGAGCTACTGGGGGTGGAGCTAAATGGAGAGAGAGTATTAATTTCTTCTCCTGGTTTTAACTTACTTATCTGTTTTAACTTAAACATGAAATAGAATAATTTGACATTACAAAGCAGGGTTGGTTTAATCATTTACTTTACAGTAGTTTATGTTGCTACAGTAGGATCCCTTCAAGATGTAAATAATAAAACCATGTGAGCAGAATGGATAATAACAATGTATTAATGTGAACAACCAACAGCATGCTTTTTGAAAAAACTGCACTGGTTTTTACTATGTTTTTCTGTCCCTGGTCTCTCTCACCCCTCTCTATCTATCTGGTCAGACTCTGAAGGCGTTGTGTGTTGACAGCCAGCGCAACAAGGTCCTGCAGAAGTTGGAGCTGTGTCTGGACATCCTAGAAGGGACAGTGGAGAGAATCTTTACCACAGCAGAGTTGCTGGGAGCTGTACACCAGGTAGTCTCTCCTACTAAGATTACCACACACATTACAACACACACATTACCACACACACATTACCACATATGTATTAACAGACACACATTACCACATACATATTACCACATACATATTACCCCAAATGATGGAGTAAGGGGACAATGGAGCGGGAGATTGGCTGGAGAATCGGTGCTGCGGGCGCAGTATTACACTAAATTTATTGCACCATTGTGACAAAAAGAGAGCTTTGAGCCAGAAGGCAAAGCTCTCGATCTACCAGTCAGTTTTCGTTCCTACCCTCACCTATGGTCATGAAGGCTGGGTCATGACCAAAAGAACGAGATCCAGGGTACAAGCGGCCGAAATGGGTTTCCTCAGGAGGGTGGCTGGCGTCTCCCTTAGAGATAGGGTAAGAAGCTCAGTCATCCGTGAGGAGGTCGGTGTAGAGCCGCTGCTCCTTTGTGTTGAAAGGAGCCAGTTGAGTTGATTTGGGCATCTGGTAAGGATGCCCCCTGGGCGCCTCCCTAAGGAGGTGTTCCAGGCACGTCCAGCTGGGAGGAGGCCTCAGGGAAGACCCAGGACTAGGTGGCGGGAATATATCTCCAACCTGACCTGGGAACACCTCGGGATCCCCCAGTCAGAGCTGGTTAATAAGGCTTGGGAAAAGGACATTTGGGGTCCCCTGCTGGAACTGCTGCCCCCGCGACCCGATCCCGGATAAGCGCACGAAGATGGATGAATGGATATTACCACACACACATTACCACACATACATTACCATATACATATTACCACACACACATTACCACAGACACATAACACTCACACATTACCATATACACATTACCATACACACAATTCCACATACATATTACCACATACATATTACCACATACATATTACCACACATACATATTACCACATACACATTACCACATACATATTACCGCATACACATTACCACATACATTTTACCCCACACACATTGCCACATATTACCACACACACATTACCATATACATATTACCGCATACATATTACCACATACACATTATAGGGGTGGAACGGTACACAGACGTCACGGTTCGGTTCATACCTCGGTTCAGACATCACGGTTCGGTACGAGTTCGGTACAATGGAGGGGAAAAGCTAAACAAAAGAATGCAGAACGCATTTTTTAAAATTGTACATGTCTCAAGCTGTACCATCTAGTGTCATACAGATTCCCCCCTGAGCTAGCAGGGTCATTCCACGAATAGAGTGGAAATTGGGTTTGAAACGGTTTTTTTTGTAGGCATATAAAAAGAAGATGTTTAACCTTAAGAAAATTTTACTTTCCCACCTCAGGTTGTTAATTTCAATATTCAAGTGAAATTGTCAATACAAAAAGTAACAGGGTTGCACAGGGCTGCAAGTAACAGGGTTGCAGATTTAGCCTAAAGGAAGCTATTACTCAGGAGGAGTTAGCTAGATCGGGAGCACATGTTGCATGCTAGCTATTGACAAGCAGACATCTTCCATGAATTAAAGTAAAACTATATGAATATAGTTTTTCGAACAAAAAAATTGGTAACAGGGTTGCATCCTTGAGGTTGACGAAAGCAGCTAAATCTAACATTTTTGTGAAAACAGAGAAAATGAAATTTGGGTACTTACTTTTTGCTGTGTCATGGTCTAGAAAATATCTTGATGATGCAACTTCCTGTTAATATATGATTCATGGAATGTTCTATTCTTTTATAGGGGCGATCATGTTTTGGTAACAGGGTTGCACATAATGCGTGGGACAAGGATTAATACTGCTTTTTAATTAAATTAAAAAAATATTTATTTAATGATATCACTTGAAAATGTTCAAATACATATAACTGAACAACATGATATTACAATTGCTACATTACAGGAAGATGTTATTAAATATGTTTCATGTAGAAGTTCAATATCACTGAGGCGGGACAGACCAAAATCATTACTTTTAAAGGGATACAGACAATGTGTTCATGTTTATTGTTTAGTTAAAAAATATATATATATACAAGTTTATTTGAAGTCACAGTACAATACATTTCACTCTTCACATTTGATGTGAAAATTTTTACTATTTTGCTTTAAATCACTTTTAAAAAGGTAATGGGACATGAATTCCACTGTATTTGTGGAATGGCCCAGCACATCTGGGTGATTGCGCCTGATATCCGTTAGCATGTTAGATGTATTTCCACTCACATACCCAACAGCTGATGAACAACGCTGACACACAGTCCTCATCTTATCCACCACTCTATCTCCTGTACAACTGTAACCGATATATACAATCTATGACTGTAACTGACTGGGAAACCAACGTTTTCCCAAACTTGCGATCTTAGAGGTTGGCAGGTCCTCTAACTCTTGTGGGTCGCCACCACTCGCCATACTCGTCCTTAGTGCTGACTCACTCACCGGACCGTCGATCTGACAAAAAACTGCATACATAGGTGGAGCTCGGCTACATAGTTTCAGAGGTAAGGCAAGGCTACAGATTAGGTGTCCATAAACAACTTGGACTGCATTTATATAGCGCTTTTTTACATTATACCAACCACACACACACTACCACATAAATATTACCACACACACACTACCACATAAATAGTACCACACACACATTACCACACACATATTACCACACACACATTACCACACACACATTACCACACACACATTACCACGTACACACTACCACGCACACACGACCACGCACACACGACCACGCACACACGACCACGCACACACGACCACGCACACACGACCACGCACACACGACCACGCACACACGACCACGCACACGACCACGCACACGACCACGCACACACACACGCACACACACACGCACACACACACGCACACGCACACACACACGCACACACACACGCACACACTTTTAAAACAACAATAATAATAATAATAGCAATACACTATGTACTGAACAGTAATCCGGAGTGTACAACAGCAGAAGTTATGAATATTATAAACATGGCATGGAAAGAAACTGAAGAAGCAGCCAAATGGCCTGTGGAAAGAAACTGTTTTTTAGTCTGGTAGTCCGTGATTTGATGCTCCGGTAACGTCTACCAGATGGCAGCAGTGAGAAAAGGGCACGGCCTGGATGACTGTGGTCTTTTAAGATGTTCTGTGTTTTCCTCAGGCATCGCTTGTGGTAGATGCCTGGCACGGAGGGTAGACAACAGCCTATGATGCGCTCCGCTGACTTCACCACCCTCTGAAGGGCCTTGCGATCAGCAGCGGAGCAGCTGCCGTACCAGGCTGTAATGCAACCTGAAAGGATGCTTTCAATGGTGCACCTGTAGAAGTTTATTAAAATCCTGGCAGACATGCCAAACTTCTTGAGTCTCCTCAGGAGTATAGGCGCTTTTGGGCAGTTTTTGTCGCCGAGCTTGTCTGACGGGACCATGTGAGGTCGTCACTGATGAACACACCGAGGAACTTGAACTCTGAAACTCGACTTCAGCTCCATCGATGTGTATGGGGGCAAGACCCTCCCTCTGCCGCTTCCTAAAGTCCACTATCATCTCCTTAGTCTTGCTGACGTTGAGAGAGAGGTTGTTGCTCTGGCACCAGATAGCCAAGGCATTTACCTCCTCTCAGTATGCGGTTTCATCGTTTTTGGAGATGAGACCTGGGATGGTTGTGTCGTCAGCAAACTTTATGATGATGTTAGAACTGTGTGTGGCCACACAATCATATGTGAACAGGGCGTACAAGAGGAAACTGAGTACGCAGCCCTGTGGGGCTCCGGTGCTCAGGGTCAGTGCGGAGGAGGTGAGGTTGCCCATTCTCACCATCTGGGGTCTGCTCGTTAGGAAGTCCAGGATCCAGTTGCACAGGGAGGTGTTAAAACCCAGGGTCCTGAGCTTGGGAATGAGCTTAGCAGGAACAATAGTGTTGAATGCTGAGCTGTAGTCCACA
>JACXGM010000723.1:0-15953 GCA_016801145.1 Umbra pygmaea | reverse complement strand
CACATTTGAAGCTTGTATTTAAAAAATAGATTTATTTTTCCCCCCTAAATTATAGATATTACAGCTAGCTACCCTGTTACCACTGAGCTTTTAGATACCAAATTCATGTTAAACATTTTTACAAAACTTGTTTTAGGTGAGAGCATTCAAGCGTTCAGTGATGCCTGCACTTATGAGATGTTAAATCTTACCGGAGTTCAGAATAATTCCACTATCAGAGTCACTGAGCTCCTCTTTACGCACATCCTCTGTATCCATGACGACTGCTGGGGGGTGTTCCTCACACTGTCAAAACAACACCAGTTCACTCAGATTTTACTAATCATCAATATTTAAAGAAAAACAAAGACATAAATGATTGCTTAACTAAAAATAAAGGTCAATATACAGAACTGGAGGTGAATGTCTATTTTACACTCAGCCACCCTCCCGCCCCCCTCTCCTCCAAATACAAAGGACAGCCGCCCCCCACGCTTGACTCAGCACATTTGTTGGAGGACTGGGGGTTAATCCCAAACCAGGAGCCACGGCGACAGTCACAGGACACAGCGTTGTTATCCAAGGGGAGTGTGTGTGTGTTTTGTGTCACTGCGAGGCGTGTCAGGGGGTGTTTAAAAGGACGCACCCCTGAAAAGAGAAAGGAAGGCAGATGGCTGTAGGGCCAGGAGAATTACCCCCCTCATTGACTGCACCTGTTCAACCCCAACCCGCCAAAGTCACACACCCACTCCGACAGTGCTTGATTCAACCAGTGTCCATGGTAACAACCCTCAGGGGCTTTGAAGTAGAAGAATGTCTCAGGGCCGAGCGTGTCTCTGCACCACCAGGAAGAACACAATGATACTCACACAATGATACTCAAGACATCTCTGATTTCAATAACATTGTCAAAAAGTAAAATGGATGAACAGTGTTTATGGACCATTTAAGTGTGTGTGTCTGTGTGTGTGTGTACTTATATACAGCTGAGGTTTATGGCCTGTGATGGTTATCTGAGACTTGCAATATTTCATTTGTGGATTTATGTTGAAGTATTAAAGCTAAAGCAAGATTCTACTAAACACGTCAAACAGGTGAAAGAAAAGCAATGACAAACATGAATATGTTTAGCTTCTACAGCAGGAGTGAAATTCTACTAACAGCAACTTTAAGGCTTTTGTTGTATTGGCAGTTCAGGAAGGATAAATAGGTTGTTAGTGAATCACTGAGCCAGCGAGGTGAAGAATCTGTATTTCTGTCCCTGTGCAAGTTTTCAAACCGTTATTGCATCACATGTTGAAATTATTTTAATATCCTGTTAAAAATAATGAGCTACAGGCGGACTTATTAATAAACTTGAATCTGATAAATGTCTGACTGAAAATCAGAGGGATTCTACTAGAAATATCTAACTTAATCCAAATGTGTCATTACTGTCCCCCTCTCGTTTTAGCATATACGGTAATAAATACTTAATGGTCCCTTATTACAAATCAGTGTGGTCCCTATAAATGTGTATTGCTCTGGTCCATGCTAGTGCACTATGTAGGCAATAGGGTTACTTTTTAGGCACAACTGAAGATCAGTAGAACACAGGAAGTAACTTCAATTAGACAGTGTATCTATTGGGATCATGTATCTCACGCCTCTTTACACAGTCTGCTCATGTTATGTTAGCCCGCGGTGTCTGAGCAAGTCCAAGTAATCCACTGGTCCTACCCAGTTATGTTTGGAGATGCGTATCAGGCCGGCTCCTGTAGGGTTGGGGAGAAGATGTCACCCTGCGTGTGTTCTAAATTGCTCTTTCCCGGTCCCTTTGTAGCGCACTACTTTCTCATCTGCAATGTACTGCTGTTTCGGGAATGGACTACAGTTTGGGACCGACCTCGTCTGTAGAAGAACCCCCCTGGCCAGGATGTTATTCTGTTCAATCTCACTAGCTGGGTCGGCCCTTATCGGCCCATCCTTTGCTCATTCAGAAGAGGAACTCATGTGGACTGATGCAGTTTTTAGACAGCCGGAGGAGCACAATGAGTGAGCAGCAGGCTGTAGACTCCCGTGAGGCCAGCCCCGCTGACTGAACACACAGAAACAAAGGCACCCATGTCCCCTGGCTCACCCACTAGTCAGATTCAGGCTCTGTGGGTTCAATGACTGCTGACACGTCTAAATGCGGTGGAATTGGCTCCGGCCACCAATCAGGATGTAAGGGCCAACACTATACTGGAGTCTGGGTGTATGCTTCACACTGGAGTCTGGGTGTATGCTTCACACTGGAGTCTGGGTGTATGCTTCACACTGGAGTCTGGGTGTATGCTTCACACTGGAGTCTGGGTGTACGGCCAACAGACTGACAGAGCAAGAGGAAGGACAGTGAAGGAACAGGGACCCAATCCCAAATGGAGATCTAAGCCCTACACACGTTTTGGGATCTGAGAAGGTTTGACATGTGTCAGGTCCACCTTGCCCTAGATGTAAGACTCACCGATCTGTTGTGACCTTGCCAGAGCTGAATGGCTACAGTAAAGTCCTTCTTTATTACAGGCCGCTAGAGGCCTACTTTATTTCATCAGAATAAAGAGGAGCTAACTGGCTGAATTAGAAGCCTATATTATTATGAGCTGTGGTAGAGGCCCACTTTATTAAAAGTGATGAAAGAGTGGCTCTAGCGTGGAATGCAAACTGATATGAGCAGAAACATATTCCAGTTCCTCCAAAATTCAGCAACATTGGCATCGCAGTATTCAAATCAATATCTAAAAACTCACACACATTACGTATGGGTTTGTGTCTTTGTTTTATCCAGAAATAGTTCCGGGACCTGACAATCAGATATTTATAACATAACTACTGCATAGAACTGACTCAGCACCACCGCATGAAGACACAACTCACATCTTAACTATTTACTACAGAAGTACCTCCCAATATGCTCAAGTCTTGTACCAAGTCACATTTTATCAAAGTATACCATGTTGGATTCCAGGCTGAGTATACCCTGTTGGCATAATGGTATTACCAGTCATATTAAACAGGTCAAAGCTCATTATATTGTGTTTCTATTCTTTACACTAAATATGACTGATCTAACTCTCACCCACAGTGAGAGACTTCTGCAATTCGACAAAGTACTATAGACGTATAACACATAAATTGGCTCATGTTTTTTACCTGTGGAAGATTGAGCATCAGTGTCGACTCCGCCCTACAGTGCAGAAGAACACTTCACAGAATTCCCACAGCAATTTAAGGAGATTCTCATGATAGCAGCTTTCTGTTACACCCATTCCCATTCCCGTCTGCTTACAGACCGTGAAAATGAAACATCTGACGGGAAACTGTTTGTTTATAGGAGACGAAGATGATGTGGATTTACTGCCTCACACACTTCCTGGTTATCCACCCAGCACTCATTCCCAGGATCCTTTGGGAGCGTGTTTCATGGGCGTGCATTGGGAGTGAGTCAGTGTGCGTATGTGTGGGAGCCTCTGAGAATTGTGATCTTCTGGAATGTGGCCCACCATCATTGTAGTCATTACCACTGTGGTCAGATTTAGGCTGCTGGAATTACCAACAGAGGTAGGTACCCTAGGAAACTGTGTGGGATGCCTGTGTGTGTTTGTGTGTGCACAGGTTCTCATCTTTTTGACTGTGCGTATGTGTGCTCAGCTGAAACCAAACCTAAGCCTATGTGAAGCCTGTAATTAAGATTTTCTAGTGAATGCTGATACGATGGAAGAAGTGAAATGACTTTACAGCATGTCTGATTTAACAGGCTGGTCAACAGCCAACATCCATTCAGCAAAAAGATCCATTTTGTTTGGTCTGTATATATAGCATATACTAAATGGTCCGCTGGAGTGGAGGGAAATAATTTAAAACAAGGGAGTAGTTGGATAAAGGGAGAGAACAGAAAAGAGAGCCAGACAAAGAGAGGAATTGTAGACATTTCTAAACAGTTTAGTAAACAAGCATCTTTTCTTTGATCATCTTCCTGACCAAAAGTTGTATTTTTAAATTCAGAACATGTATCCATCAAAAATAGTGGCCAAACAATGTTCAGAGATGGGAGTAAACATCTGAAGGTTTATAACCACACCAACCGCTGAATTAGTATACAATAAGGATTTTATTCTGATTCTTTGACCACACCAAAATGGATCAAACCAAACACACATTATTCATTTAATTCAAACTCCAATGCCAAGTCAAAGACTATCTACAATACCAACATGTTTCTTATGTCAACTTCTATTGAGACATACCGGTAACTGTCATCAGTGGCTGATTAGTTTTCCAATGTTGACAATATCATCCGGTAATTAGCAACAGATGCTTATGTATTTGCGCAGAGTAACATTGGTATTACCATCTTTGTGAGGACCAGAAACTCACTACAAATTTCCAATAAACAGTTTATTTAAACCTAAACTTAACCTTACTACTAAAACCTAATCCCCAGCTTAACTTCTTGTTGTTTGCTAAGTAAGGACTAGCTAAATGTCCAAACTTTGACAGATTTTACTTCCCACAATACATTGGTCCTCACAATTATAGAAAACTGACTACACACACTTGCCTATCCCTGGTACTGGACACCATATGCTAGCCAGGCACAGCAGCTCTGTTACAAACTAAAGACAACATAAATACAGAGACCATAGAATAGGTCTCCCATTGTTCCCCAGATAGACACATGGCTCTCTGACACTCCAGACCACAAGATCACTTAATTGTGGTCAACCCATGTCAATTATGTTAACAGGATGTGCGACTATGACCAACTTCACTATCTTGGGCTTGTCACCAGAGGTGGAGATTTACTTGAGAAGAAGTACTTTTCTGAGTAACTCTGAGTTCACAAGTTTTGGGAAGTCCCTACTTAAGACCAAATTGATCAAGTAAAGGGAGTTCATAGCTTAACAGTAACCTATAAAACAATTAGAAAGGGTAAAGGAAATATCAAACATGGTCACCGGTAAGATGTGAACTCCCTTTACCTGATCATTTTGGTCTTAAATAGGGACTTCCCAAAACTTGTGAACTCAGAATTACTCAGAAAAGAACGTTTACTCAAGTAAATGTCCACTTCTGCTCGTCACTATTTGCAACGATTCCTTTGTTATTAGAGTTTGAAGTGAAGGGATCCAAACACAGGTTGTTTAGGTACGATTTAATTGTTTGTCAAGCATTTCAAACTGACAAATTTCTGTTTTTAATGCTAGTGGTTGTAAACAAAATGACCATCAATCAGGTTTTGTTTAACAAAGCACAAGTGTTGGGAGCTGATTGGAATCCAGGAGGTTTGACTCAGCTTCCTGTGTTAAATATTCTCCAACATTTGTCAGGATCTACAGATGTTTGTCATTGAAATGAGTAGTGAGGATTGTTTGAGTCCTACTTCCTGTGCAAGTCTGAGAGGTGAAAAGTTTAGCAAAGATCAAATGACTCACAGTTATCAGACAAATAAATGCCTAATCATGCAAGACAACAGGATGTCCCACCGACTCACAGAATGTATATAAAATATTTTGCGAATGACATTTTATTAAATTAATGAGTTGGGAAAAATGTACCATTGAAACTCATATCGCTCGCTATTATAGGACACACATCAAATCATAGTTTGAGTCAATGTCCCAAATTAATTCAGCTGATACAATAATGTGAACTAAAGTGTAACAATCTGAAAGGATTCTACCACTGCATTCTCACTGTGCCACATTACAAACACCATTTTAAATATATGTTTACCTTTCAAGTACGTTGGTCCAGCAATCCTTAGGAACTTTCGAGCATCTTGCTGAAGATGTGATTCCAGAAGTTAGTTGAGTGGTATGGGATAACGAACGGGCGTTTCGGTCTCTGCTGGGACCTCTGTCATCGGATCAAACCATTTTCTGAAAATGCTGGGGGTGGGGTCTCACTTGAGCTACATATTTACTTTAACTCCGAATTTATTAACATCACCTGATTAAATTTCTAGAGATCAGTTATTCAACCCGGTACACTTTCTGAGTTATATTTTGAAGGAATAACAAAATAAGTGCAACTCGGTTGTGTATTATTTCCCCCAATCTACAACACACGTGCGACTGAATGTTCCTTTCCAGACACGCTCTGCCCCATTGACACCGCACACGACACCCGGAGGGTGGGTATTATGTCTGAAAGGGATGAAGGCCGTGGCTGGAGGAAAGTTTGGGGGAGAGGGTAGAAACGAGTGCCGGTAGACAGCTGGCTAGTAGGAGTGTGTGATAAAGGCTGCCTCTTCAATAGAATTAAAACAGCTCTTGCGTGACATGCATCCACAATTCATCGTTTTACTACGCTGTTTTGAGCGTATAGTCCTCAGGTCTGTTACCCTACATAACAATAATAAAGACGTTAATGACGAAAATGGATTAACTAATGAAATATGGATTACAGGCTGAGTTAAATTTCTACTTAAAAAATTTCTACTAATTAAATCAAGCCCAACCCCCAGTCACAGATCCCTGCCTGGAGCGTTATGACCATGCAGACCCGCCGGCACCCTTTACTGCCTAGCCGGGACCGCGATGCAGAGAGCGCATGCCATAGCCACCCCCTCCGCTCATCCTTCCAGATGTCCAGCTTTCTTCTCTCATTCCGTGATGGAATGAAAAGATCAGCTAATTAAAAAAGGCCCATATACATTTGAAAGACCGCAGCCCCTAGGGAACTGTGGGCACAGAAGAGCTGGCAAAGTATCGATTCCCACAGTTGTTGTCCAATAGATTTTAGAACACTCAGGTTATTGAAAAGAGAATATTTTAGATCGTGCACGGCTTTATTTTCTTCGTGGTAAACACATTTCTAGAAGAGCAACATACAAACAAATTACATTAACATTAACAAACAGGACTGTGGGGATTTTGCAATATGGGTGGCAAATTAATATAGGAAATAACTTAATTACATTCAAGATGAGACATGCTTTAAGGAGAGTATATGGAACTTAAGTCTGTTCTGTGTGCAATAGTGGAGCTATATACCTAAATTTACTTTAAGAAATATGTAAGCGCTTGTGTTAAATAGAAGTTAATATTTATACCGGTAGCAGTTTTAGTTTTTTATACTTAGAAAATACAATGAATCTATCAATAAAGAACACACTTTCATTCTCCACAATGAACAAACCGACTAATTTACCTACATTGCTGTGTATTCACACAGGTTTCCAGTTTCCGCTTCATTATTTGCCCTCACATCATGTACCAAGTCCTGCAAGTGATCTACATCAGTCCCAGTTGTGATCTTTACAATGACTTTCTTCAGTCAAGTGGGTCCTTATCGTACAGTTGTAGGATATAGGGTGCAGTCTGGTGGATGGAGGAATGGGCCCAAAGTAACCAGAGCCATGGTGAGTGTGGAGCAGTGCCGGTGCACTTGCGGTGAAAACGGGCCTCAGCGAGGGCCTGTGGGAAAGGGAGGGCCCTCATTGCCCAGACGTTTGCGTGCGCCTCAGGTTGTCCTTCACACGTACAAACTCTGGGACTCCTCTCTCCTGCTCCTGCTGACGCCTCAACTCCTCTTGCTCATACTGGAACACAACAGTACATGCATACAGTCATGTCACCAATATTTTACACCCCCACTCTCAACCATGGTGGTGGCCTGCTGGGGTTTCCATAAACAGTAAACTCTTTGTTTCTCTTTAGAT
The DNA here is from genome assembly GCA_016801145.1 of Umbra pygmaea. Classification (NCBI taxonomy): domain Eukaryota; kingdom Metazoa; phylum Chordata; class Actinopteri; order Esociformes; family Umbridae; genus Umbra; species Umbra pygmaea. The sequence goes on along the minus strand of JACXGM010000723.1, from coordinate 8,290 downwards.
TTTCTGTTTCTTTTGGATTTTATTTTCGGTGTTTATTTAATTTCAGGTGGGAAGGTTACCTCCAGGAGGAGTTGCTGTCTCTTGCGTAGCTCGGTCTCCAGTTGTAAGGGAGGCCTTAAGGCCAGTTCCTGTTCTTTATGTTGCTCCAGCCTCCTCTGCTCCAGTACTCGCTTCAGCTCCGGCTTCTCCCCAGGTAACAGGCCTCTACAAGGGGCACACAGGCAATAAGTCCACACTAATGAACCAAGCCAGAATTTGTGGTGCTCGCATGGTTTGCAATCACCAGATTTGCCAGACCGTTGTTGATTGATCTTTATGGGTTTAAGCTAGGTATCTGTAAAAGTAAAACTGCTGATGTACAAAAGGCTTTATAAAAGACATTTGATTGATTGAACAACCAGTGCTGGAAATTACATTTTTAAAGGAATATGGCAAAACCAGCAGAGGAGGGTTTCATGTAAAAAGTTTTTTGTAATAAGATATTTTCTAGTCTTTAGAACAAATTACTCTGTTTTGTATACATGTACATTTGTTGTTCATTTGGAAAGTAATAAGACAAAATGTGGCCTTTGTTGATCCAGGAGTCACAACAGCTGCCTTTGGCACACGCATCCTCAAGTGTGGGATTGAGTCCGACCCAATAAAAGTTAAGCTAAAACTCATCTTTTCAAATAGTCCTTCAAACTAAGCATAAAATGCCATTTATTAGTACAAATCGCATGCTAACTCGCTAAAGTACCTGCAAACTAATAATGTCTCCATTCTTGACAAAAAGTATTTAAGTTGCCTATATAAAGTTTATAATGTTAACTGTAATACTGTTAAAATTGATTCAGTCCCCCACGATGCCCCAGGCTGACACAGACTCGCTCTACTTCATCAGTCACCCTGCCGGACTGCTGTTTCTCTGCCTTCTCTCCTGTTGATGCAGCCAGATTGCAGATTTGATCACCACATCTAGTACCTCCCCTCTGCCCTCTTGTGGTGGCTATCATTAATTCTTCTGCTTACTGGTGCTGTTCTTCCTTAAAATGGCAGCAGTCACACCCATCCTGAAGAAACTAAGGTTAGATCCGGGATAATCGAAGAAACTACAGGCCCATTTCCAACCTCCCCTTTCTGGCTAAAATCCTTGAGCGTGCAGTTGCTAAACAACTACAGTGTCACATGACCAATCATTACCTGAAGTAACCTCTTCAATCAGGGTTCAGAGGCAAGCACATCACTGAGACTGGGATCAGTAATTAAGTAGGTAATCAATTAACCTCCTCATTGCCACTGACTCCCACCATCCTCCAGGACCTGTCTGCTGCGTTCGACAGTCTGCTGCACCATCCTCCTGGAACAAATGGAGTCCGTGACGTGCATAACTGGAACTGCCCTTGACTGGTTCACATTCAGTCTGACCAGAAGCAGACAAACAGTCAACAGGTTCGCAAGAAACATGTTGAGAAAAAAAGATGAAATTTAACTCCCAAAGATTTGAGAAGACTCAAACGTGAAGCTACCAGGAACCTATTATCCAGTGCTGTCCTTTTCCAGAACTGCAACCTACCTGGAGTGCCCAGAAGTATAAGGTGTTCAGTGCTCAGATACATGGCCAAGGTAAGGAAGGATGACACCTGACCACCACTGAACAAGACACATAAGTTGAAATGTGAAGACTGGGCCAAGAAATAACTGAAGACCGATATTTCAAAGGGTTAATGAACTGATAAGGTGAGAGTGACTCTTAACAGGCCAGATGGATGGGCCCGTGGCTGGATCAGAAATGGGCACAGATCTCCACTTTGACTCAGATGCCAGCAAGGTGGAGGTGGGTTACTGGTATGGGCTTGCATTATTGAAGATGAGTTAGCTGTTTTCGGGTTGAAGACTCAAACTCAAATCCCAAACCTACTGCCAGTTTTTAGAAGACACTTTTTTCAAGCAGTGGTACAGGAAAAATCAGCATCTTTCAAGAATACCATGATTTTTATGCGGGACATTGCTCCATCGTATGCATCAAAGTACTCCACTGCATGGCCAATAAAGGCCTTAAAGATGAAAGAATAATGACATGGTCCATTTCCTCATCTGACCTAAACCCTATTGAAAACTTGTGGTCCCTTCTTAAATGGTTGATTTACGGTGAAGTGAACAAATACACCTCTCTGAACAGTGTCTGGTAGGCTGTGGTTGCTGCTGCACAAAAAGGTAATTGTCAACAGATCAAGAAATTGACAGACTCCCTGAATGAAAGGCTTATGACTGTTATTGAAAAGAAGGGTGGCGATATTGGTCACTGACTTGTTTTGAAATGTCAGAAATGTTTATCTGTACATTTTTAGTTGTTTGTTTATTATTCTCACTTTAACAGATGAAAATCAACTAGTGAGATGGGAAACTTTGTTTTTCATTTAGTTGCATAATTATTCTACACACTAATAGTTGCCCAACTAATTGTGCACACAATTGTCTCCCAAAAAAGTCAAGACCTCACTTTTCCTTTCTTAACTATTCAGGTTTGAGGTGTATTTACATTTTGGATTGACCGAGAGCACTGTAGTTGTTCGATAATAAAATGAATCCTCAAGAATTCAACTCGCCTAATAATTATGCACAGTGTATAAGCTCCCTCTGGATCAGAGCAATCTCCACCATGGTCTTTACTTCCACTCATAAACAGATGAAACCCAGATATTCATTCACTTCAAACCCAACTCGGTCCTCCTCATCTATTATCAACCATCTGAAACGCATCAAAAACTGGATGACTTCTAATCTACACAACCGCAATAAAACAGACCTGGTAGGTGGCTCCTATCTTAAGAGATCTTGTGATAGCTATTGATGGATGCTCCATCCGCCAATCCTGTGAAGTCAAAATCCTGGGATTTCCTGTGAGGCCATCCATGGCCTGGCCCCTTACCTCTCTTACCTCCTTATCCGCACATCCTCCAATAGTCTCCGCTCATTTTAAATCTAGACTTCTACCCAACCCAAAAACTACACACTCTGTACCATGGGGGACTGGGCTTTCAGCATCGCTGTCCCTAAATAATGGAACACTCACCCTTCAGTCGCACACAACTCTGACCCCATCACCGAAAACAACTTTCCCATCTGAATAGCTGGCTCCTCCCTCCGCTCTAGCGAAGCTCTTTTTACTTTATTGATTGTTTTTACTGCTCTTTTGTTATTAATTGACATTCAGTGTCCTTTGCTTTCTTGAAGCAGACGTTCGTAACAGATGGTGAAATGCACCCACTTATATGCAGTTAATCCTTGTAAGGTTGGTAGTATTTTAGTGGTTCTGAATACTTTGCTTCTCTGCACAATCCTTTGACTACGCTCAGGCAGATGTTACCATTTTCACATAGCACCTTGTGCTGGTGTACCTATAGCAGCCGCGGTCGGTGGATCTTAATTGAGGACGGCCTCGTATTACGCTCGGGACCGGAGTGAATGGAATGTTGCGCAATGCACAAAACCCAGTGTGCAAAACAAAAAACACTGTGTTTTGTGCGTTGCGCACCATTCCATTCACTCCGGTCCCGAGCGTAATACGAGCCCGTCCTTACCAATTAAGATCCACCGACCACAGCTGACCTATAGCAATTATATGTGTGGGATGTTACAAGTCTGTTTCAACGCACCGTTTGGTGCTGAGCAGGAGTTCTCGGTGTAGGTCATGATGACTGGGTGTATCCAGCACGGAGCCGTTCAGTTTGACCCGGGGCTGCTGTAGCTGGGTGAACTCCTGGACCATTCCACCGTCTGGAGACATCTGGGATCCCAGTTCCCCGACAACAAAGTTCTCTACAGGAGAGAGAGTGCTTCAGGTTGGCTGTGTTCAGAGATGTCATTAGCTGATGTGAATTGTCAAAATGCCAATCATTTTACATTTTTATTCATATTATTTATATGGGGAAAATAAACTGAAACAGGTGCTTTTACAGTGGTGCCCAGTATTAAAACAATAATTAGAACTTGTACAATATATACAGACGTGGTCAAATGTTTTGAGAATGACAAGTATTGGTCTCCACAAAGTTTGCTGCTTCAGTGTTCTTAGATCATTATGTCAATAGTTACTATGGTATACTGAAGTATAATTACAAGCATTCCATAAGTGTCAAAGGCTTTTATTAACAATTACATTAAGTTTATGCAGTGTAGAGTCAATATTTCCAGTGTTAACCCTTCTCTTTCAAGACCTCTGCAATCCACCCTGGCATGCTGTCAATTAACTTCTGGGCCACATCCTGACTGATGGCAGCCCATTCTTGCATGATCAATGCTTGGAGTTTGTCAGAATTTGTGGGTTTTGTTTGTCCACCTGCCTCTTGAGGATTGACCACAAGTTCTTAATGGGATTAAAGTCTGGGGAGTTTCCTGGCCATGGATGCAAAACTTCAATGGTAAATGACTTTACCCCAGTCCTCAGCATTCCAGTCCCTGTAACTTTTGCAGAATATCAGTCTGTCCCTGATGTTTTTCCTGGAGAGAAGTGGCTTTTTTTTGCTGCCCTTCTTGACACCAGGTATTCCTCCATAAGTCTTTGCCTCACTGTGCATGCAGATGCACTCACACCTGCCTGCTGCCATTTCTGAGTAAGCTCTGCACTGGTGGTGCCCCGATCCCGCAGCTGAGTCAACTTTAGGAGATGGTCCTGGGACTTGCTGGACTTTCCTCACAACAATACAACCTCTCTCCTTGAAGTTCTTGATGATCCAATAAATGGTTGATTTAGTTGCAATCTTACTAGCAGCAATATCCTTGCCTGTGAAGCTGTTTTTGTGCAATGCAATGATGGCACGCATTTCCTTGCAGGTAACCATGGTTGACAGTGGAAGAACAATGATTTCAAGCACCACCCTTCTTTCAAAGCTTCCAGACTTTTATTCTAACTCAATCAGCCTGACAGAGTGATCTCCAGCCTTGTCTTCATCAACACTCTCACCTGTGTTAACGAAACAATTACTGACATGATGGCAGCTGGTCCTTTTGTGGCAGGGATGAAATACAGTGGAAGTTTTTTTGGGGTTTAAGTAAGTTTTCATTGCAAAGAGGGTGTCCTTTTATAGAGTGAGGTTGACACATACTACTGTATTTCTCCAATTCAAGGAAAAATACATTTCGGAAACATGAGTGTTTTGCCCTTTCTGGAAGTCAATTAATCCCAACCAACAGTCGAGTATAAAAGACGATAGTGTACAAAAACCTGTACCACAAAAAGCTGCACAGACAGTGAACACACATCAAAACTATTCCGGAAGCATGAATGATAAGTGGCTCTAACCATTTCATTTCTACAGTATGATAAGGTGACAGACATGCTCTCTTTCTATATATAAAATGGAATTCTGAAATTACATATTAAAAAAATAAGTAACAGGGTTTCAAAGAATTTTTTCAACCAACCAGATGCATTTGTATTACAAAACACATTTGAAGACTAATCTTTGAATTATCCAGGGTAGCAGTAGATACGAAACAATGTTTATGCACCTAGAGAAAACCATATACTTTATTTTACTTTGAATTTCAATCCAATCAAATGTCTAAAAGAGTTCTGTAAAACAATAAAATCAGACTGCAAGTGCAATAATGCTTGTTCAATGAGTGGAGCTGCCATTTACAATACTGGATCATAAAAGTGTATGATACTATTTCTCAGAGTTAAATATAATTTACATACCGGGCAAACAATAAAATGACCAAAATCAAACCCTGTGGAACTCCTTTATGAACTGGCAGAGTTCTATTACTGAGATAGATAAGATATTAATCCTTGCTTATGGTTTAAACCAGGGATGTCAAACCGGTTCCACGGAGGGCTGAGTGTATGCTGGTTTTTGGTCTTTCCTTTCAATTAGAGCCCAATTAAGAACTAGACTGCCAGGTGAGGGGAGATCTTAACCAATTTGTAACCTATTCAATCAGTCAGGTACAAGGTAAGAGCAAAAACCTGCATACACTCGGCCCTCCGTGGAACCGGTTTGACACCTGTGGTTTAAACTGTGTCCAAGCAAGAGTGCTTTTCCAGCAAAAAAATGATTAATGGTATCAAAGTCATTTGACAGGTCAGGTTCTTATCCAAGGCTGTGGCAATATCACTCACAACCAATGTGGACAACAGACTAAAATTTGTTCAGTTAAAAAAAGGACAACTTTGTATTCATTAATTGTGTCTGTAAATGCAGACTTTTGAAATCAGGCTGGAATTCATTTTTAATCTCTGTGCTCCAGTAGGCTCTGTTGCTGTCAGAAAATTCAATATAGCATATACCAAGAGTTAAAACTGACAGGCAGGTTGCCAACAGCAACATGTTCCATCAAATCTTAGCTCACATTATTTAGGAACTGAGTCAGACCTAGCTTTTATTTTGGATTTACCTTTTCGGTGATGACGAAATCCCGGACGCTGAGGAAGCATCTGGATGGTGAGAAGAGACAGAAAGTACCATGAGAATGTCAGCAGAGTACAACAAACCTTTCACTTCAAGGGGTGTCATTCCTTAAAGCAACAAATGGTCCCATTACCAAAGTGTATGGTGTTAAACATCACCCTATACTGACCTAACCATAACCTTACAGTGTTAAAATACTTTCTATGAGTACAATCAATAAACAGAAAGAAATGAAAAGGTGCAATATTAAAATCGTTTCATCTTTTGGATTTGGAAACCTTTATTTTGGTAGACTGGTGAGACCAAATAAACTCCAGGTCATACTGGGAAAAATGGGTGAACTCATCTCAATATAATAATATTTTACCAGGCAAATTGACTTATTTATAGCAATGGTCTGAGGAGAAGTGGGGGGAGGGACGGGGATGAATAAGTCAATTGAAAGCTGGGGATGATTAGGTTGCCATTGTATGAGGGTCACAGATGGAGTAACTCACTAATTGGTTATGAGGGTTACATTAAAAGTTTAGCCAAAACACCGGGGTTAACGCCCCTACCCTTACGATAAATGCGGCCTGACCCTGCTTAACTTCACAGGAAAACCAGTAAATGGTAAATGGACTGCATTTATATAGCACTTTTTCTGACCAACCAAAGCGCTTTACATTGCCTCACACTCACCCATTCATTCACACACCGACGGCGGTGTCAGCCATGCAAGGCGCCAGCCAGTTCGTCGAGAGCAGCTGGGGTTAGGTGTCTTGCTCATGGACACCTCGACACTTGGTCAGGAGGACCCGGGGATCAAACCACCAACCTTCCGATTGCTGGACAACCTACTTGACCCACTGAGCCACTCCCGCCCCAGTAGTGGAATATAGGGTACTATGCTGCTAATAAACTCCTTTTGGATCTTCTCTTTAGATACTGTTGGATCATTGGTTTAGAAATAAAGGACCTGAGGGAATGTACTGTTACACCCCACCCCAAAACAAAGATGACCTTAAGTAGACCAATGCTTTTCCCTCAGTTCTTGTGAATATAAATAGGCTGTGTGTGTATTCCCCCTTTGAGATCTAGGTTGGTGTAATATGCATGCTGAAAGTGCCAGTCCTGGCGTGGCTGCCTGCTGGGTCGTTTAGCGGATGTTAGTTGCATTTAAACAAGCGGTACTGAATGATGTAACATGCTTTATTACCCCATCAGGGTGTCAGGGCTTATCTTTTCATCTCCACAGGCGCTTCCACTACGGCTCTTTAAACGTAATCAAAATAACAGCATGGCAACTTAACCATCTGATGACAAAATCCACAAGGGGAGAGATTTTAGAACAATATGCATGTTTTGCCCTGCTCAATTTAGGTGGCATTAATAGATTACAACTAAATAACTCACACCATTTACCCAGAGTTTTATACATTTTATAACATTTACTACTGACCTAGTAAAGTGTTGTGTTGTGTTTGTAAGTATACAAATGATTATCACAGCTGGTGAAAGAATCAACAGTTTCCAATAGATTCTATAACCAAAGTCAGATTCCAGAGTCACAATGTCTAAATTGGAAACATGAGGTTAAGATTAAAATGTGGTTAAGTAGTATAGTTAAGTTTGAATAACAAACTGTAGAAATAGTCTGGGTTTATATCTTATTGACTATGGAAGCTAATGACCAGATTGAACTGATTATACCAGACAGACAATGACTATACCAGAGTTAGAAGTTCCAAGTCAGCCTACAGTAATTCATTCTCTTTATTTCCCCAAAGACACACACACACACACAACACACACACACACACACAACACACACACACAACACACACACACAACACACACACACACACCACACACACCCACAACACACCACACACACACACACACACACACACACA
>JACXGM010000722.1:6365-65914 GCA_016801145.1 Umbra pygmaea | reverse complement strand
TTAGTGGTAAAAGTCGTGGTGGTGGTGGTGTTGGTGATAAAGGTTGTGGTGTTAGTGGTAAAAGTCGTGGTGGTGGTGGTGTTGGTGATAAAGGTGGTGGTGGTGGTGTTGGTGATAAAGCTGGTGGTGGTGGTGTTGGTGATAAAGGTTGTGGTGTTAGTGGTAATATTTGTGGTGGTGGTGGTGTTAGTGATAAAGGTGGTGGTGGTGGTGTTGGTGATAAAGCTGGTGGTGTTGGTGATGATAAAGCTGGTGGTGTTGGTGATGATAAGTGATGATGATCAAGGTGGTGATATTATCGGTGATTTATGTTTTCCAGGCACACAGTGACAGGATCAGTGTACTGCGAATGACTGACCACATGATCATCTCAGCCTCCCATGACAGAACTGTCAAAATGTGGGACAGAATCACCAAGAAACAGGTGCTTGTTATTCTTTCTCAGCCTAGGATTAAACACACTCAAATGATTTAATAAACAAGGAATGAGTCATATCAATGCTCTGTGTAGGTATACCAGAGTTGTTAAAAGTACAATGTAAAAGTACTTTTCTGGGTTCGGCTGAGGTCACTAGTTATGGGAAGTTGCCAATTAAGTTCAGAATGACCAGGTAACAAGAGTTCATAACTAACCAGAAATCATTTAAATGAAATCAAAGAGTAAACATTGTTTCATTATGGTCACTGGTTAATTATGCACCACTATTACCTGGCCCTTATGGTTTTAATTAGGAACTTTCCAAAAGAAGTGAACCCAGCTGAATACTTAGTACTTCTTACAACTCTGATGTATGCTACTGTAACACTCTGCCTGTTGACGTCTTTTCAGGTGGGGGTGTTTGTGTGTGCGGGACCTGTTCTGTTGCTCGAGATTAACCCACAGTGTTTTACTGAATTAGTGTGTGGTGATGCACTGGGCCAGCTATACTTCCTGTCCTGGAGAGAGTGACCACACTGTGTAGGCTGCTGCAGTAACTGGAGACACATTCTGGTCTATAATCTCTTAACCACTCACATAGATAAAACAAATTTGTTCTACTATTATGCATATTCTCTCATGTGGCTCAATCAGTGCTTTCTACTTAAACATACAATATGTAACTTTTCTGCATTCAAAAACTCAAAAATCACTATACCTATGTTATATAGATTTCTTAGTTGTGTACTTACATTATCCCAAATGTTTCCACCAACTTTCAAACCCAGAGAAATTTTAAATGTTATTCGAAGACACGGGACGTTTCGATTTGTCACCCGTTAATGGCGTCATATATCCTTTGACCCCTCTAGTTGCTTTAATTTCCGGGAAACCACCAAATGACATTAGATAAAGTGAATAATCGTAACTAAACATAATATGAATAAAGCTATAATATATTTAACAATACACAGCGCCAGCGCTAGCTATAGGCAGGAAACGTTCGCCTGGAAACACTACAGTATATTTTGCCAGCAAAACACTCTTGGATTTTCCATTTAAAATAATAGGGCTCGTAAGTCATTACAATAATCATTGTTAATTCATTGCATAGATAGGTAGTGTGTCCATGTTCGTGTGTCGCTAAAATTTGTCTATTGTTTGAAAAAACAGCCTAGTGAATGTTTTTCAAATGTAATCGTGTTTTCACGAGATACTGACAATATTTTCAATCAAATTGTGTGTAGGGTGCCACTAATTTTGAAGCCCATTGTATATGGATGGTAGGAGCTACAGTACATGGAGAAACAGTAGTTTGTAGTTGTTTTTCCCCAGCTGTGTTAAATAAATAAATTACATGTTGTATCTTTGTTTTCATTTAATAAATACCATACCCAAAAAAGTTGTTGTTTTTCTTCTATACCAGACTTTCATATCCAGTAATCCCTTTAAATGTCATTACATAGGCAAACCATCAAAGGAGCGGGATGGTTGAATATCAATCACATGCTTCCTCCAAGCATGTGTTGCTCTAACCCTGACTTGTCGGCAGCTTCGCAACTCCCTGGACAGATGCAGGATGGTGAAGGGCACTCACATGGTTCATCCAACCACGTCGCCGATTCTTCTCGCACTGCTCATCCAACATGGACGCCTTTAGTCAGATCATGTGTGGGATGATTACACTCACCAACTATACTTTTGTGATTTCACTTACAGGTGCCGGATTTGCACAAAAGGAGTTGCTGGAGAACGAAGCGAACCACTGACTATCATGATATAGCTTGTCCAGCAAGGCAGCGACTTAGTCCACTATGCCATGTGGACACCCGAGCCGCCTGATTGTAATGATACTGCTCGTTAAACTTGGAACACTTAAAGTACATGTACAGTGAAATAATTCACAGTTACCCAACCTGCACACAATAGTTGCTTGAGAGCAACTTGTTAAGGTTGTGTCCCACTACTTACCCTTCTTTCTACCTTGGCCAGCGCTCTGCTAATTTGCAGCAATCAGTGAGTTTATGTATTAGTTCATTTCTATAAATGCATCAGATTGCCACAGTGCCTGGTTTGTCCTTTGGATGGATGACACAACAATGTCCTACCAAATAGATTGCAAATGTGACAACTGTATGTTTAGTAATGGTAACAAAACTTCCTACAAACAGCAATACTCCAGTCACCCATTTCAAAATACCCAAGGTCCTATCTCTGCCCAACCTGTAATCCTTTCATACATCAGAATTGTTTTTAATTATCACTAGTGCCAGTTACAACATATACCTTTTGCCTTGAAATGCTTTTAATGTTTATTAAACATTTCCTAATCAATGGAGATCGTTCTAGTAGAATAACAGTGAGGATCTTAAGGCTCGTGCCAAAGTGTCTTTTAGCCTCTTGAGTAGGAAGAGATACTGCCACACTTTCTTAATTTCGTCTGTGTGTGGACCAGCTTAGATCCTTGTTGATGTGGCTAGACACTGAGGAACTTAATTGTCTACCTGCTCCTTGGCCTTTTGATGGGAATGAACATTGGGGCGTGCTCTTTTTGCTTCCTGTAGTCTTCGATTAGTCTTGGTTTTGCTGACGTACTTGGGTATTGTTTGCTTGGCATCATGATGATAAGTCATTGACCTCTTCCCTGTAGGCCAGCAGTTCCCAAACTAGGGGTCATTTCACGTCAGCTACACTAACCAGCACCCCTGGAAGCTTGACAAAAAGTTTCAGAAACATTCATTGTGGAGTTTCAGAATAAAAGCCCTTTGAAATATCACAACTCATACTGTATTGATGAATTGATTACATAGAAACTGTCTGTTTCCAATAACTCATTTCACTTCAGATACCTTAACAAGCACCACTAGTAGCTTGACAAAAAGTTTCAGAAACATTCATTGTGGAGTTTCAGAATAAAGGCTGAAACTCCACAATGAACGTTTCTGAAACCTTTTTTCAATTGGAAACAGACAGATTCCTTGTCATCAATTTATGCATGCAGTGTAGTGTGTGATATTTCAAAAGGCCTTTATTCTGAAACTCCACAATGAATGTTTCTAAAACGTTTTATCATGCTACCAGGGGTGCTGTTTAGTGTATCTGAAGTGAAAGGAGTGATTGGAAACAGTTTCTTTGTAATCAATTCATGAATACAGTGTGAGTTATGTGATATTTCAAAGGGCCTTTATTCAGACACTCCACAATGAATGTTTCTGAAACTTTTTGTCAAGCTACTAGGTGCTTGTTAAGGTATCTGAAGTGAAATGAGTGATTGGAAACGGACAGTTTCTTTGTAATCAATTCATCAATACAGTTTTATTGTGTGATATTTCAAAGGGCCTTTATTCTGAAACTCCAAGATGAATGTTTCTGAAACTTTTTGACAATCTACCAGGGGTGCTGTTTAGTGTATCTGAATTGAAATGAGTGATTGGAAACAAAAAGTTTCAGCATAATCTCCTCTTAACAACAGTACCAAGCATTCGCTTCAGGCATGTACCACTTAATAATGTACATTTATTTTTTGGGGGGGCTGAAAAACTATTTAAGGGGTGCTAAACCCCCCCTAAAATAGACATAGCGACGTCACTGCTCATTTGACTACAATATTTGAAACAAATTATAATCTACCGTGTGCCTTGCCATTGCAAATTTTACAAATTCTGAAGGGCAAATCAATTCTAATGTTTACGGTAAATGTATTATTTACGTCACGAGCTGAAAGGAAGTAAGATTGCGCACGCAAGCCCCACTTCAGATATTGTTGCCATTATCAATATCTCCGTATTGTTTATTGAAAATTAGGTTGGATATTGTTGTCTAATTACCTCACTAGGAGATTGTTGCCTATTTACTTTCCACAGCGAATAACAATTAGTGATTTAAGCTGGAAAAGATGGCCAGCTGCAATTTTCAGGCACAGTTGGTATCCATTATGGAGGTATTGGCCAAAGCAGCTGTAGCAGAAATAAACCGACGTGTAGATGATAGCTGTGCAGTTATACGTTTGGAAATGACCCAAAGCCAGCGAGATATTGATGTATTGAAAAGGAAGTGTCAAGTGATGGAGAGCGAGATGAAGAAGACACGAGGCCGAGTCAGGAGGAAAGGTAGATGGGTTAATTATGATGATTAGAACGCAAGATAAACAGATGTGATATACTGGCCTAATATTACTAGCTAGCTATACTGAATAGGCTACCGTTGTTTTCCAGTTTTCTACCCCATGGCATCCGAGAGATCTGCTTATCCAATCAAGATTGTTTTGAACAAGCAAAAGAGTCGCTCACAGTGGAGAGATGAAGGGGTGACTGTTGAAGATGACTCGGAGCCCCAGGTGTGATACACTGTCTTTTACAATTAAAATTACAGATCCGACCTGTTGGATAAATACCCTTAATATGGAATAATAATAATATGAGGAATCATTGGTGTATGAAAAGGGTTTACACTGTGTGTGTGCAGAGAGATAACTCAGTCTGCTGTTCCAGCCTTCAGATGTGGAGCACAGAGTGGAGAACGAACCCATACTTATCAAAGATGAGGAGACTGCAGAAGATGTGTGGAATGATCCTAAGGAAGAACTCAGGATAACTTCAGAGGGTGGGTCACATTTTAGTGTTTCGTGTTCTGGCCTGTGAAGTGAATAAGCTTGGTGAATAAGCTGGTTCAAAAGCAGTCATGGTGTGCAAGCATTAAACCTGTTTTTAATGTTTCTTTCATTCATATTCCCAAAATCTTTAGTGTGTGTTTCCAAGGCTGGGCAACCTCCGTCTTTTGAGCACCGTGACTGTGATGAAGTGTTCACCACCCAACCCAACATATCTAGTGGAGACTCTGTGGAACATTATCCCACTGCTGATCAGCCTGAGGAACCAGGTCCTTCCCAGACGATGACTACAGAGAACTCTGAGGTGTTCAGCACAGAACAGCGTCAGCCAGTCCAGGATGAGGACTCCCTAGATCTAGTAATGGTTAAGGATGAGAAAGAGGACCTGGATGAGTCCACCGGCCTGGCAGCACCTGACCAGTTTGTAATGGATGAGTCTAACGGGCAGCTGTGGACATCTGTTGATCCAGGCAGAGAGACAGACCCTCACGGCCACCCAGATTTCTCCTTTCATGCCACTGAAGAGTACTCTCAGAATATCTCCATCTTTCCGCCCCACAGCGGGCTGCCATCCGTTTCAACCATGACTGATGACGCAGGGCCATCCCTTCCCTCTTCTATAGGGAAACCACACGCTAACATGTTCAGTGCATCGGCACACATGAAAAGGCATGTCAGGACATTGGCTGATGAGACCAGACAAGCAGTGCCAGAGGGACAGAGCAGCGAGAGGCTAAATAATGACGGCGGTTCAGCTCTGCAGCCGAGGCAGCATCAGTACCGGGCTTCCGAGGCCACCGTGAGACTGAGCGAGTGTGTGACAGGGTCAAACGGTGCCAGCACCTCCACCTTCTCCGGATACAGCCTGAGTCGCAGTAGCTTCAACATGGTGAAGAGGATGAGGACGCAGTGGAGGTCCGGCGGTACCACTGAGAGGCGCTTCAGCTGCACCTTCTGTGGTAAGAGCTTCCAGCGCTTCAGTCAGCTTAAAGAGCACCTCCGGAGTCACACGGGAGAGAAACCGTACACCTGCGAGCAGTGTGGCCGGAGCTTCACCAAGCAGTGCAACCTGATCAGACACGCCGTGGTGCACAGTGGAGAGAAGCCCTATGAGTGCTCACAGTGTGGGAAGTGCTTCACCCAGAGGTCCAGCATGAAGTCACATCAAAGGACTCATGTAGGAGAGAGCCCAGTGTCTCAATATGTTGTTCCCACATACCCTGGGGATCCACACACAGCTTTAATGTTGTCTCAGAATAGATGGAACAAATAAATACATCAATGCATCAGTACTTGGCAAGACTTAATGTTGTGCTCATGGCATTCAGAGATGCTTTCCCCCTAAATTGATTTACCGGTACATTGTTTTCATATTTGACTGTTGATGGCTTCTTACTTTCTTTTGAAAAATGTTTTTATTTACATCTCTTACCCATAGTTTACCAATCATAGTTTAAGCTTGGTCCGGGACTAAACAAATCTGTCTTAGATCTTCATTCAGTTTGATTTGCTTTTGTCTAGGACTGAGCTTAATCGTTGTCCACAAAACTGGCCCATATACTTGTGTACTTCTATGAAAAAATGGAAAAGAAAACGAGTTAATCAATAAAATGTATTTAATAAAAGAGTCATCGTATGCTTACAGATCAATAACCTCTATATGTGGCATGTAGTATGTGTTGTCAAATTAGTGTTTGCCTTGACTAACCAGAACTATAATCTTACCTAATGTGGTCAAATGGCACCATTTCTGTTTTTGTAGGCTGTCCATGAGAGGGTAGTGTTTGTCTTGGATGTCACGTCTCATCACCCCATGCTTATAACTAAAATCAACTTGGATTTCCCAATTCATAATCCTCTGCCTTACAATGTCCATTTATGACGTAAAATGAAGGCAAAAAAACCCATTTGTTTTATTATAGGTTATACGTCTCCATACAACTTGACGTTTTACACATGGAAACTATAACGTTACTGTTTGAACTGACATAGGCAGTGCACACACTGGTTATTGGCATCAAAGAACATTAGATATTGCAGATGGCTAAACATGTCATATCGGTGGTTATGATAGGTCATTTAAATAACGGTTTATTGATTTGCCAATCAACAGAGGCGGCAATAATGGGGGAGATATACAGAGAGAAGACGATAGAGACTCAGGAAGTCAACAGGGGAAGTTTAGTGGTTTCTTGCGTCATCACTAGCTGCTGCTTGGTTGTGCCGGTGCAGAGTGAAGGTAGGAACAATCTTAACTCTTTCTTACTCTTTATAAATTGTTGTTTTTAACCACCAAGTCGCCCTAAAATTCAAGAGGACCAGTGACCGTATGTTAGGGGTGGGGATGCTGTAGGTCAAGCGGACGAGAGGTGGGGTCAGGCTCAGAAGCTTCGTGTTCTACGGCAGGCCTGCAGTCAGTACGACATACAGTTCATTTGACTTCCGCTGCAGTTCGTGGGCCACAATGGCCGCGAGAGGCAGAAAGAAGAGGCCTTTATCGGCCGTAGAAAACAGCCAGCACTGTGGTTGGAAGTGTCATGGTGACCGTCTGCACAGGAAGAATAGGCGTGATTGAATATTGAGTGCCCTCTGATTATGGCACTCAGATGGAGACAGAGGATTGGGGTAAAGGGTGTGGCCTGTTTATTTTGTAACCAAAAGACATCGGGGGGGAAGTGAATGTACGTTGTATATCCTGAGCAATGCACGGTTTGATTTCCAGTGATCATGTTGCTGGTTTCTAACGTTTTAGGGTGTCGCCAACACAGCACGAGACAGCATGACCCAACACAATGCCGTAATGTACAGCTCAGTATAGCACAAAACAGCAAGGAACATCACAGCGTGATTTAATATAAGGCTGGATGTGAAAGGGCTTGAGACAGAAGACAAGAAGACATGCGGAGACTCCGGAGGAAGGCAGGGAACAGTGACAAGGTGTTTGGTTGCGATCTGTTGGAGCACCTGGCTGCCAGCTGTCAGGAAGGTAAGACCTCTGCCAGTTGATCAGAACATGTTGAGTATCAGCCTAAATGCCATCATCTTGAATCCCTCTCAGTTCCACAGGTTCTGCGAAGCTGCAGTGAATTCATTGAAGAGCATGGCGTTGTAGATGGGATCTACAGACTATCTGGGGTTTCATCTAACACTCAGAAACTAAGGTGTGTGTGATCCATGTCTGTAAATGTGGGGACCTGAATCCTCGAGATAATAAAACCTAAAAAATAGGTCCTCAAAAGTTTTAGCAGGTCCTCTCTAGGAATAATCTGATTTCCAGCTCAAGGTTAGGTTTTAGGACATGGTGTTAGAGCTTTCGTTAAAGTTTAGGCATTCCCATTTAGGTTTAGGCATTAGGTTGAGGTTAGGTTATCTTTAGGCATAACATTGTTGTTAATAAGGTTAGGATTGGGGTTACGAGATAGACTAAATGATAATTATAATAATATAATATTTTTTTTTCCAAGAAGAATAGGAAAACAATCGTGCGTTTCTGTGTCGGTGCGGTTGTGTGTGTGCTCTAGTCTTCCAGCATGAGTACATGCTGTTGTGTGTGATCACTCACTCACACCAGTGACATGTAATGTGTTTGGCTCTGAACAGGAGTGAGTTTGACAGTGAGGGGACCCCAGATCTCAACAAGGACATTTATCTGCAGGACATCCACTGTGTCAGCTCGCTTTGCAAGGCCTATTTCAGAGAGCTGCCTAATCCTCTCCTCACATACCAGCTCTATGACAAATATGCTGTGAGTATCTGCCTTGGTACATTAGTTGAAAGTCATTGAGATACATGGACACCAGGGTTGATGTCAGTAGCAGCCAGCACAAAGGCCAAAGCATACTGAAATGGAAGTGTTCAGTAGTACGGTGCTGTAAAAAAGTATTTATTTCCCTATTATTTTCTACATTTTTGCATATATTTTACTCTGAAATGTATCAGAATTAAAAATATAGCTGAAAGGGAACACAGAGTAAACAAATAAACATTTTAATATTTTAATACATATTTATTAGATTTTTTTAAAGAAAGTTATGCAACTTTAAGTAACCGCAATACCCAGCAATAATTGTAACTGAACACTTCCTGTAATTATTGATTTGTAAGAATATTTCAACTCATTGACATCTGTACAGTAGGTGTTCATGTATGAACTACCTGTTTTAAAACCTGCCACATATCAATGTGTGTACAAAACTTGTTTTTTAAACATTCTGGTGTATAGACTTGCTTGTGTGCTTATGATCCATGTCAACCCAGCTGCGCTTCAGCTTCATCTCACATCCAGTAATTCTCCTGTAATTCTCCTGTAGACGTTTCTGATACAAAGGGGAATTCATGGTTCCTTCAACGATGGGTAGTTGTCCAGATCCTGATGCAGAAAAGCATCCCCAAACCATGACACTGCTGCCTTGCCTCATTGTTAGTATCAGTGTCTTAATTTGAACTGCTGTTTTTGTGTCTTGTAGGAATAGCAGGGTTCATGTTGCCCAAAAAGTTCCACTTCTGACTCATCTGTCCATAGAACATTAATCCAGAACTATTGAGAATCATCCAGGGACTTTTTGGCAAACTCAAGATCAGCAGTGGTTTCCACCTTACTATTCTGCCACGAATCCCACATTGGCCCAGTGTTTTGTAATTCTGGAGTCATGTACACTGAGGCAAGAGATGCCTGCAGATCCCAGGATGTCGTCCTATGTTTCTTTGTGACTTCCTGGATGATTTTAGGCCTTGCTTGTAGATAGAGTTTTGGCAGGATGCACTACATTTTCTCCATTTGGTTCTAACCATGGTTTAGTGGAAGGCCAGGGACTTTACAAAAAGCTTTGTAACACTTGCCAAACGCTAGTCAGATTTACTGTTTATTCGTAAGGGCTGGCCCAAATCAGGCCAGCTTTTTACCAAGGTATTGATTGTTTGCCATGATATTGATATAAATACATTGGTAAACAAAATATGTTAGCCTAACAATACCTTTTAGTGGGTTAATTAACTAGGGGAGTATTCTGTTTTTCACATCTGAAGATTGAATATTCAAAACAAATGAGGAGAGCACCTAACTTTGGTAATTTTTCTGACAGAGTTCCTATTTAACCCAAATCCCGGGCAGCGTTATGCCAATTTGTATGCGGAAGGTCCAGGGAAACCCAAAGAACCCACAGTCAGGCTCGAACCATTGACTTTCATGACGTAGACCCACTACGCCACACGGACCCCAACAGTATTTTAAAACTGTCATCTCCTGAAGAGAAACTAGCATAAATATGAATGATGTACCTGTAGAAACTTTACACTCCCCTTCACCTTCTAGGAGGCAGTAGCGATCCAGCTGGAGGAGGAGAGGCTGGTGAAGATCAAAGAGGTGCTGAAGGAGTTACCTGCTCCTCATTACAGGTAAACCTTGGTGAAGTGAGTAACCTCTGGTACCCACAAATGACATGTTATAGCCCAGCAGTTTCTGTTTTCAGTCATTTAAAGAAATAGGTTGCAGAAACAGAATACACATATCTTTATCTGCTGAACAGCACATTCCTCCCACCCAACATAACACCCCTCCCAAAACCCAACCTGCCCCACATCCACACAGCGTCCTCCCGAGCCATACACAACCCAACATACACTGAAAGCATAAAGCAAATAACTGAACAAATAAAAACACAAATCCTAAAGGTACAATATGTAGTTTTCCAAAAGAATAACAAAAGACGTACTTTGCATTAAAAAAGCAAACATCACTATACCTATATTATATATATTTGTTAGCTGTGTACTTACATTATCCCAAATTTTGCCACAAACTTTCAAACCCAGAGAAATTTGTAATGTAATTCAAAGACAAGGAACATTTTGTTGCCCGGCAATGGCGTCAAATAACCTTTACTCCTCTAGTTGCTCTAAGTTCCAGGGAACCGCCAAACATAACGTGAATAAAGTTATAATATATGTTTAAAAAAAATCTTTATCAGTGAACATTTCTTCTGCCGGAGACACTAGATTGGCAGGTTGTCATTGACGACGACAACAAAACCTATGATCCCACACTCAGGGGCGCTGTAAAGGGGGGGTAAAGGATGACGATTCTCGGGGCCCATGACTAAGAGGGGGCCCAGAGAAGCCCTGTCTCAGCTGTGTTGGGGGCCCTGTCAAGATTCTTTTCATGGGGCCCAAAATCCTTAGCAGCGCCCCTGCCCACACTACTTCCCGACATCATCCAAGTAAATGTTTTGCTATTGTTTTGATTGAGAGATACCTATCGGCCAAAAACTACATATTGTATGTTTAAGTAAAAACATCCTTGTGCAGCCCGAAGAGAGTACTTAATCTTCTCCAGTTACAGGAAGAACATGACATCTCTAAACCACTGAGGCAATAATGTAGTAAAAGCCACAGTGTCTGCCTGTTTCGGGTCAAATTACAGTAAATCGTGCATTACACCAAAAGCAGCTATCAGGGGACAGTGGAGCAGGTGAATATGAAGTACTTTAGATAAGAACTGGAAGATAGAGTCCCAGGTGTCTGTCAGTTTAGGGCATAAAAAAGGTAAAGGTGACACAAACATTCAACTTTCCACAGCTGGTTGATGGGATTAACACCAGGACCCTGGTCAATTCAGAATGGTCCAATATTTTCTTATAATCTCATCCATTCTTGGGTGCTTTTTGAGGTATGTTTTTGGTCATTATCCTGCTGGAGGACCTATGATAGCTTTCTGACACTGGTCTGTAGTCTTTTGATTTCATCATGCCCTGCACAGATTCAAGGCACTCAGTGCCAGAGACGCCAAAGCAACCCCAAAACATCACTGAAACAGTGCTGCACGGTAGATTCTTATCTATGAAAACTTCACCAAAAACTCTACTTTTGTTTTGCCTAACCAAAGGACATCCTCTGAGGACAGTGGCTCATCCACATGCTTGTGGTTTCACTACAGTACAATTATTACATATAACAACAAGGATTTCAATAATATTGTTCAAATATTCAAATATTGTCTGTCAAAGCACTTTGTGACAACTGCTGTCGTAAAAAGGGCTTTATAAAATACATTTGATTGATTGATTGATTGTTCATTTAATTTTAGAATGTCTTATAAATATAAAATAAGCAAGAATTACATTATTTTCACACCTTTTTTTGTTTTGTTCCACTGCAAACCAAAGACAAACATACCGTATATGGATGACAAGGGATTTTTTATTTCAACAGTTGTTATTTGTGAATGATCAATTTTTTTAATAAAATGCAAGGGTACCAAGAAATGGCCAAAAGTATGTTTAAAAAATATAAATATTATTTATTGTTATTTTGTTTCTGTTTTTTTTTTACATAGTGGGGTCACAGCTTTTATTACTTCAAAATATTCAAACATTTTGGGATCCCTTAATTATACAATTAAATAATATGGCATGTTGGAAGTGTAACTACGTATAACAGTTCTCAACTATTTTCAATATATATTTCCAGAATTACTTAATTGAACTCAAATTCCCTCTAACTCAATTTCCTCACATTTGGCTTACTGTGCTTCTCTCTGGTTTCTCAGGACTCTGGAGTTCCTGATGCGTCACCTGGTCAGGATGGCTTCTCATTCCTCACACACCAACATGCATGCCAGGAACCTTGCCATCGTCTGGGCTCCCAACCTGCTCAGGTGTGTACTGATTTACCTAGGAGAGAAAGAAATGAACAAGATGGCGATAAATGGTACCAGCAGCATAGGAATTTCACAATCACGGCCGTGGCTGTCCGTCACGGCCATGCCGTTGTTGCACCTCCCTTTGGCTGTGATGCCTTGAAAATATTGTATGCCCTATGGCCACCATGGCCTTTGTGCCACTGCTACTGTCAAAATCTTGTGGTCAACAGTTGGTTTGTTTATTCATAAGTTTGGCTGTAAAGTGTGTCTTAAACAAAACTTAAAATGTTCATCGTAGTTTGCACACCATGGACAACCAATGAATATCACTATCTGATGATTTTAGAAGCAGTGTCAAACATCGCATCATTTAAAGCCAGTAGTAGGAGTGCAACTGCACAGCAAATTGTCTAGTGTTGATTTTCCAGTGTGAACTCTACAATGTAAAAAAAACTCTACTTGTGTTAAATCAACACAATAGAACCCCAGTGTTGGTGTTAAAATACAGTGTTAGTTGTCAGAGTTTTACAGTTTAACACGGTGAAGTGTTCGGCAAAACCATCACATTTACACACTACAGTGTGTTTGCCAGTTATCATTATGACTATGAATATCAAGTTGATACTATCAACCTTATACATATCAATTAACTTCACTGAATGCTGGTAACTCCTTTAAGAATTGAGAACCTGTAATAAATTAAAATCAGCAGTCTGTCTCTCTACATAAAGAGTATAAGACAATTTAATTAATTCAATTACATTATTTCAATAAATGGCTTCTTGAATGTGTCAAATTTCATTTTAGCTGAACAACGAAGATGTTTCACATATGTAAATACAATAAAAAGGAAATTTTCCAAGCCTCGAAAGAGTGGCAGATACCGTGTGTTAAGTTTCACTGTCATTTTTACCACTTAAGCTAACATCCTAATCAAATGAAAATATTTGGCATGATAATATTGTTGAAGAATAGAGAAAAAAAATGGATCTTCTTTTTGAAACAAACTCAAGTTGAGTCTTTATTGTCACACAGCCTGAGAAAAAAGTTGGGCTGTTTTAATGTTAATTGCGGTTCCTTGACTGCGGTTTTCAGAAACTAACTACACCACAATGGTACACTGCTGGACTTTGCTTCATCGTGATTTAAACCATTGTCCCATTGTTCCTCCAATTGCAGTGACTGATATGCCATTTGAAAGTTCTTAAATATATACTTACATAAATGTAAAAAAAACAAAGAAGACTGGTGATTGTAAGCCCAGATATTGGTGGTTGGTCACATATACAAAGTTAATATGTCATGCATGTTTTCTTGCATTTTTTTGTGCCCTAAAATCTTTTGTAACACCTAAAAATATCCTTGCTGCTAAAATGACGAAATTTCAAGCATGGGTACCAGGGTATTTGCTTAGTTCAACATTGTGTCCTAACACTGAGTTTTTTTCCAGGTCTAAAGACATTGAGGCATCAGGGTTTAATGGTACTGCAGCCTTCATGGAGGTCAGGGTCCAGTCAATCGTGGTGGAATTCATCCTCACACATGTGCCACAGCTGTTTCCTGATTCAAGTACATGCACCACTCCTTACTCTCTGTCTGCCATACAGCAGGGGCCTGTTCATAAGTGCCCATCATAAACAAAATGTTTTGCAATATTAATTGGACACGTTTGGGTCTCCCTTTTTGATCCAGCTCATATCTCTTCCATATCTTCTTCACTTGATTAATAAAGGTGTTGGTTCAGAGCGTCGTAAGTCGCTCCCATCTCCCTCGATACAGAATCCAGAAGAGCCTTTCTTCCGGTCCCTTCCATTCCAGTTAGGCAACATCAGTCCAGGGGACGGCCCCCCAGCCATGCGCTCCTACCACGCAATCATAGACGGCACAGACAAGTAAGCAAATAACATAAACATGGATCTTTTCACATCTTTCTTGATGATAAGTAGCAGCACTTAATGCTACTATTGACATTATATAAGCTAGTTCTAGGGCCTACCGTTTTCCTTCAATGGAAGGGATAGAAAAAAGCTCTTATTCCGGGTAACGGAAGTAACGGAAGTGACGTTCTCTACTTCAGGAGAAAGGGGTCTCTAAAGGGCAGAAAGTGGAAGTCTATCTTCAATTTAGGGGGTAGACTTCATGACCCGAGGCGAAGGAACAAGAACTCCAAAGGTAGGATGTTCCTTTAAGAATGAGTGAGATTTGATCATCTTCCAATACAATGCATGGCTTTGCAATGGTAGTGATGATGCATGGACATTTTACACTCAATCTTCACAAAATTGTGAATCATTTTTTTCCGTAGACAAAGAGAAAACTGTCTTGAGGCCAGCCAAGAGCATGGACTCCTTGAGCTCAGGGCCGTATCTGCATGAAGGTGCATCTCCTTCTTTGTTTACCCACTCTTTATATCTAGAATGTAGATAGATGCTGGTGAATGTTTGTAGAGTCAAAGATGGACTAAATGCATGCAAGCATGTTGCTAAAGCTAAGAAATTCTTTCATTTCTGTGTTCAGTAGTATTATAGGGTCGCTGGCGGTCTAGGTGTTTAGAAACTCAGGCCACCAACCAAAAGGTTGCTGGTTCAAATCCCCAGGCCAGCGGGGCACCTAATAACTCATCAGTGATTCGCAATTAATTAGTGTCTGCTAAATGAAAAAAATGTTTAAAGCTCCAGTCATTACATTTTCTGTACAGTAAAGTGCATTTTTAACCTCTCAGGTACCAAACAACACCTTTCCACGGCCATGTCCCCGCTGGCTCCAACCTCTCCCTGTCTCACAGGGGGTGCTGATACAGGGGCATCCAGCAGCAGCGTGGGCAGCGGGTATGCTGTGACCTACCGGAGGGGTCAGGGGGCTAGTGTGAGTGTAGTGAGTGGAGGCGGGGGAACGCAGGGCACGTACAGTCGGCTGGACTGCTGTGGGGGCAACAGCACTGACGCCCTGCAACCACCGTCCAGATCCCCGGGACTCTCCAGCAAAGCCGACCGGCGGGCCGGAATCCACATCTCCGGACCTTTCTCCGTCACTGTGCCCCTTCACGTAACATCAGGCCTGGCTTTTCGGGTGTTGCAGGGGGGTGGAGCAGACATAGGCACCTATAGAGGAGGACAGGAGGGCGGAGATAAGGAAGATGGTATGGAGGGGGAGAAAAATAAGGAGAGGGATGGAGAGAGGCAAAGCCAAGTGAAGGTTTTGGGGGAAGGGGTGACTGAACGAGGAAACAAGCAAGATGAAGCGCTAACGGTGGAGAGACAAGATGATGAACGGATGGAGAAAAAAGAAGATGAGCAGGAGGAGAAAGGGGTGGAGGTGAATGGGGGCAGTACTTCCAAGTCAGCAGAGGAGAGAGAGGGTGACGTGGATGCAGAGATAGGTGACGTGGAGGAGGAGCAGGATGACGAAGAGGGAGAATACATGGGTATGTTTGATTTCTCTTAACAGCACTTACAAAGTTTTGTCGTTGATTATATTTACAGTGAGTTGATTGTAGAACAGATTGATGGACAATTGGCACTGGACAACCTGGATAGAAAACCTGTAACATGCGCTTGTATTTGTCAGATATGAAAGGCTCTGTGCAGACCCTCTTGGAACCCCCAGACGTGTCTTACTATCCAATGGACTATGATGGATCAGAACAGGACTGTCCATTGGACTTTCAGGATACATTTGGATTCCTGGACCTCATGGACAGCAGTGGCAGCCAGGTGTGTGTGTTTGTGTGCGTGCGTGCCTCTGTGCGTGTACGTGCCTGCGTGCATGCGTGCGTGCATGTGTGCTACCATGTTTTTGCATGTGTGTGATTATTCTCTCAGGATGCTAACCACTTGTCCACCCTTTTTGCCCCAGATGTTCCAGGAGTTCTCAGTAGAGCCTCACCACGGGGAGGATGAGGATGAGTATGAGGACGAGGTGGAGCAGAGGTCTCCGGGTCTGTCGCCTTACCAACCAGACCCTGTCCCCGAGCCACCACGAAACACACACACACATCTGCAGACACACACGCTAACACACAGACCTCTAAGACTGGATCAGTTTGGGCAAATCAACAAGTCAATGAGTCTGCCCTACATGTCACGGCCCTTTCTGCCTGCACTGTCCTCTTCCTCTGAGGATGATGCTGATGACGACGTCGACGGTGATGACGATGATTACGACAAAGACGACGACGACGATGAGGAGGATAATGACATGTTCTGTAAAAGTCTGCCATCTAGTTTGGTGTTTAACAGAATGACATGGAATGGACCTAACACTGACTTAGAGAACATTTTGTCCGCTACTCCTGGGCCCTCACAACTATTGGACAGTGGCTCTGATGACAGACCAATTCTTATAGGCCAATCACAGAGTTCTGAGGTTGAAAAGGACATTGAGTCACCTGAATGCTGTGACCCTTCAGAGGAGGTTTTGAGCCATAGCAATGCAGATGGAGAAAATATGATGGAAGCAATGGAAAGCGAGGAAGATAGATGTCAGGAAACAGGAAGCCAGGAGAAACCTCAGGAAGGCACACTGACCAATACATCCTCAGAAAGGTGAGAGGAGAAGGTGACTCAAAGTTAAGTTTTAATACATGTACAATGAGGGGAAAAATTATTTGAACCCCTGCTGATTTTCTACGTTTGCCCACTGACAAAGAAATCGTCAGTCTATCATTTTAATGGTATGTTTATTTGAAAAGTGAGACAGAATAACAAGTTATTAATTGATTTGCATTACAATGAGTGAAATAGGTATTTGATCCCCTTTCAATCAGCAAGATTTCTGAATGTCAGCTTGTTACCTGTATAAAGACACCTGTCCACAGAAGCAAGCAATCAGATTCCAAACTCTCCACCATGGCAAAGACCAATGAGTTGTCCAAGGATGTCAGGGACAAGATAGTAGATCTCACCTTGTGGAGTGGCAATGATCATGATCATGGTAAGGAATCAGCCCAGAACTACACAGGGGCATCTTGTCAATGATTTCAAGGCAGCTGGGACCATAGTCACCAAGAAAACTATTGGTAACACACTACACCATGAGGGACTGAAATCCTGCAGCGCCCGCAAAGTCCCCCTGCTCAAGAAAGAACATGTACAGGCCCGTCTGATGTTTGCCAATGAACATCTGAATGAAACAGAGGAGAACTGGGTGAAAGTGTTGTGGTCAGATGAGACCAAAATTGAGCTCTTTGGCATCAACTCAACTCACCATGTTTGGAGGAGGAGGAATGCTGCCTAGGACCACAAGAACACCATCCACACCATCAAACATGGAGGTGGAAACATTATGCTTTGGGGGTGTTTTTCTGCTAAGGGGACAGGACAACTTTACCGCATCAAAGGGACGAGGGACAGGGCAATGTTCCATCAAATATTGGGTGAGAACATCCTTCCCTCAGCCAGGGCATTGAAAATGGGTTGTGAATGGGTATTCCAGCATGACAATGTCCCAAAACACACGGCCAAGGCAACAAAGGAGTGGCTCAAGAAGAAGCACATTAAGGTTCTGGAGTGGCCTAGCCAGTCTCCAGCCCTTAATCCCATAGAATATCTGTGGAGTGATTTTAAGGTTCGAGTTGCCAAACGTCAGCCTCGAAACCTTGATGACATTGAGAGGATCTGCAAAGAGGAGTCAAATACTTATTTCATTAATGCAAATCAATTGATAACTTTTTTGAAATGCGTTTTTCTGGATTTTTTTGTTGTTATTATGTCTCCCACTGTTCAAATAAACCTACCATTGCAATTATAGACTTGTAATCTCTTTGTCAGTGGGCAAACGTACAAATTCAGCAGGGGATTGATAAATGTTACATTTTACAGTAAATAATCTGATGTCTTACTCTTCACTTTGCAGCAATGAGGTAGAAGAAAGTTGTCACAATGTTAAAAACAGGATCATGGAGCAAGAGGTAGCTCCAGCTGAGATAGAGCGGGACGTCGCTTCAGCTTCCACATCACCTGGCTGTGAGTCATCTCTGCAGACCACTGCAGACGGCCAGGGTGAGGACACTAGGCTTCCCCTTCAGGTCAGAGACGAAGACGAAGTCTTAAAGAGCTCCTGTGGCGGTGTGATTTTAAAGAGTTCCAACGAGGAGACAGTGATTGAAGATAAGGCAGCAGAGGCTGGGGAGTATTTACTCACAGTCAGTCATACTGTTTCCTGTGCCGAAGAGCCAGAGGACATCATGAAAGAGAAACCAGAGGACATTTCTGGCGGTTCAGCTGGGGGTGTATTGGAGCAGCCTAAAAGCAGTGTTAAAAGGGAGATGGTGGGGGATGGAGAGGAGAAGACAGAAGAGGAAGACATGAAGCAGAACGAAGACAGAAATGAACAGAATGAAATAGTGGTAGAGGAAGTAGGAGCTGTGAATGAGGGGGATATGACAGAAGAGAGAGAGGTCTTAGTAATGGGGGAGAAGGATGTGATGGTGGAGGAGAAGGATGTGATGGTGGAGGAGAAGGATGTGATGGTGGAGGAGAAGGATGTGATGGTGGAGGAGAAGGATGTGATGGTGGAGGAGAAGGATGTGATGGTGGGGGAGAAGGATGTGATGGTGGAGGAGAAGGATGTGATGGTGGAGGAGAAGGATGTGATGGTGGAGGAGAAGGATGTGATGGTGGGGGAGAAGGATGTGATGGTGGAGGAGAAAGATCCAGATACAGTGAGTGAAGAGGAGGAAAACATAGCAGGTGATGAAGGTGAAGGAGGACAACAGGAAGAGGAAATGTTTGAAGAGATGAATAGCATTGTAGTCAGGGAGGACAGTGGAGAATCAACTGAAGGTCAAGCAGAGACCAAGGAAAGCATGGGTGTGGAGGTGGTGATCGAAACCAAAGACAGGACTGAAATACAACAGGATGAAATAATAAATGACATGATTACAAAAGAAGAAACAAACAGACACGAAGAAGGAATGGATACCACAGGAGAGACAGCTGGCAGGAGGGTGGAAAAAATGCTGACTGATGATGAGGAACAGGACCTAGAGGCACTGCATGTTGTTCAAGAAAGAGAAAGAGATAAACACCTGATAAAGGATGTTGTAGCAGAGGCCAACAGAGATGAAGATAAAGAGATAGATTGTATAATAGTGGACCAGCAGGAAGCAGAGGAGGGTGACAGAACAGGGCGAGATGAGGACGAGGAGAATGAAGAGGCAGAAAAGGAAGGAGAGATAAAGGAGCAAACACCAACAATAAGAGAGGAAGAACTGGAAGTAGTCAAGATAAACAGCACAGAACCAAATGGCACAGAGACTGAAGGTAGTAAGGCGATTTTTGAAAAGGGGCCGGGGAGAGTGCTGGTGACATCTAAACAACAAGCTAAAGTGTATCAAGTCAGATCTGTGCCAGTAGTACCACCCAAGCCACATCACTGCCGACTCACTGCACTGAACCTCCGACAGCAGCAAGGGACGGGGAAGAGAGAGGTAGATAGAGACCGGGAGAGTGGAAATGTCTACAGGGCTTTGGAACAGCACGATACGGACCAAGAGAGGAAGATGGGTGGAAAGCCAGAGCCTGAACACAGGTGGAACGAGGAAAGGGATGGTGAGGGCCGAGGCAGAAGGGACTGGCAGGCACAGTGGACAGGGGAGCGGAGGAGGGATGTGGATGACATGACGAGGAACAGTCCAAAAAGTATGTGTTTTGACAAAGCTGTTGCCATGGGAATCAAGAGAGGGAGAGAGAAAGAAAGCAGTGAAAGAGATAAACAGAAAGAGAGAGGATATGATTTACAATAAACAAAGAGAAAGAGGTGAATATGAATAGAAGCCAATAAATGTTGTAGACTCTTTCTGGACAGTTAGTATGCAAACATGTTGGTGTTATATTTTACATTTGTGTATGACTGAGCCAAGTTTCTACAACGGTCCCACTAAGATTCAGGGCTACTCAGCCAACTGCTACCCAGCTGACTCGACACTCGCTCTCTCTGTAAATGTATTAATATCTTGAAAGTGTTAACCTAACATTATTTTAACTTGTTTTTTTTCAATTTGCAAATCATTGTCAACTACATAACCAAATGGAATTCTCAGGTCGATATTACATCTTATTCATAACCATCAGTGTTAGAGGGGGCAAGCAAGTATTTTGTGTCATTATTTGCATTAATTCTATTCTGTTTATTTTTTGTGAATAAACTTCTTCTGCGGAAAAAACTGATTGTGCTATCTGAGTTTTTACCACCTCTGTTTATAATTAGTTTTAAAATAGGTGTTAATAGGGGAATTTAATTTTGTTTCTGACTAGCCTCTTCAAAAATCCTTGAACCGAGCCTGAGAATTTCATGGTGGAAAATTATCTAGTGGGATCTAGTGGTAGGTTCAACTCTAACAAAATTGGTTAAGTCAACACAGCAGGTTTGTGACGATTCAGATGGGGCGGGCGCTGAGAGGGAGAGGGCCCTGGAATTTAAATAGCTATTGTATGATTTATCATATCACTGGGGCCCATGCAATACTGAGTCAAAATCATTTACAAAATCAATTATAGTTACAGTGGTTATCCCCATGGACCGTTGGTGCGACATTTTATGTTTTCACTGTTTTCAGGCCGTGTAGGACACATTTTGCAATTTTTTTGTTCCTTATGCTAATTTGTTATAGTTGCCGTTCAGTTTCAGAAGAGTACCCCTCGCCGATTTTGCTCGCCAACGCCATAACTGCCTGTATAAGGCCAGTCCGTTTCGGGTACTGTACTTTCATTCAAACTCCCTCGCGATTATCAAAGAAATATGCCCCGTCAAAGAACATTATATAAAACATTTACGGTAACCATATTTGTCGTCATTTCCGTTATCCATCTTTTTCCACAAACAATGCTGCTTCTGGCTTCGATAAATAGATAGCTGTATACAGTAGTAGAAACGATTCTGCTATAAACATATCACACAGGCACAAGAACAGTGTATTCGTTTTTGTGTAATATAGGTGTGGTTTTTATAAGAACAATGTCTAACACTGTTTCTTTTAGTACACAAATAGCTGCGATCATGGATGTGCTCGCAAAGGCAGCTGTTGCAGAAATAACTAAACTAATAGACGAAGGCACTGTCGTTTTACGCCTGGAAATGTGTCGGAAAGAAAATGAAATAGAAGGCCTTCAAAACAGTTTACAGCTGATGGAAAGAGAACTGAGGAAAGCTCAACGGGAAGTAGCAGCACGGGTGCGAAATGACAGGCAACGTTCTGAAGGGACTGTGGTTGGGAGTATGAGTCCACGGAAAGGTGAGTGTTCTGATACAGCAGTGCATTTATTAAGTGCTAATTCAGCCAAATAAACGTTTTGCTTGTGAAACCTTTCGATTTTTTGTTAGTTTTTTTGCCAATATTCGTTTTGTCTGGCCCTGTGTCATCACGACCAATTTGGGAGATAAGAAGATTGCAGCAAGCCTGCCTTTGGCGTTTATCAGCACTGCTCCTTCAACCAACAAATGCCTGTTATAGCAGGTTCAGTTTTGAATTTCGATTGAAGTGGAAATTGACCAAAAACAGGATGAGTCAACGGTCCTCGAAGTCTATTCTTATTGTCATGGATGACATTTACTCTTTTGCAGTATGTCTAAATGGCTGTACACATGTCAAGCTAAAATGACCTACAATTGAGAGAGAGGTGCTATAGTGTAACATCTTCAGTGCATGCCAAAATAATTTACAGTATTTGGCTCGCTAAAGTAAAAGCAAAAACTTTGCTGTGTGTCGGAGTTGGGAGTAGCAGTCAGGGCTTCTGACTATGGAGAATGCGTGTTCCCTGGGGGTTTGAGGCCTGGCTTGGCCAACTATCCGTGCCTAGCTGTTACCCTCTGCGTGCCTCTCCCTGGGAATAAGGTACAAGGCACAGCGCAAGTAAGGGGGGGTTCAGATATATGGAAGATCGTAAATATTCACTTCAGGAACAAATGTGAAAATTCACCCATAGTACTTGATGGTTAACAGCTCCCTCATGTAGCGTATGATTCAGTAATGTCACCTTGATGGTTCTGCTGAATGATTGAGTCATGTGTTCTGAATTCAGCAGTGTCTATTATGCATCAAAGTACCTACAGATCAAGTAACCGGAAGGCTGTTCTGTTTTACATACTTGTTTTTGGACGCTGCTGTTCAAGTTTTGTGTATATTTGTCAAATGTACAGGTGACACAGATGTAATTGCATGTACACTGAAAATCTTGTGCCACGTCTTAGCAATGCTGTTATAATAGTAAAAAAAACTTTGTTTTAGTGTTCTGAGTATTTTTGGGAACCAGTAAATTTCAAATAAATGAACACATTGACCTCTTCAAAACTAATGTGAAACCTGTTGAGCAACAGTGTATGAAATGCTTTGTAATGCCTCAAATTGGGTATGGCCCCTGAATTTTGTGGAGGGTACAATATTATTCACTTATTCTGCACTGTTAATAGTATA
This sequence comes from Umbra pygmaea, assembly GCA_016801145.1. Taxonomy (NCBI): domain Eukaryota; kingdom Metazoa; phylum Chordata; class Actinopteri; order Esociformes; family Umbridae; genus Umbra; species Umbra pygmaea. Next base: position 42,840 of record JACXGM010000722.1, on the reverse strand, counting down.
TATTTATGATGGCTTAGTTATTTTTTGGTTTAATTTCTAACAGTTAAATAAACGTTCTGTTTCCAGGAAATGAAGGGGACCAGAAAGACCAAGCCACGCCCACAGAGATCTCTGAGAGGTTTAATGATCTTCAGCAGTCTGGACACCTCGAGGAAACAGGTGGACTTGAGTTTCTTGTGAAAGCAGAGCGCGTGGAAGAACATGTAGTCCGCGAAACAATAGAAGACTTAGAAATTCAAGACAGTGTGGACTTCACAGTTGATGAGAGAGGTGGAGACCTGTGGTCCTCTGTTACACAAGGACTAAATGGGAACGATTCCAGCCACCCAGAAGGGTCTTATACTACAGATGGATGCATGTTCTCCTCTCAGACAGATCAATATCTTGCTCCAAACCATACTGCATCCAGTAACTCTTTGTCTACTGCAGGTAAACCACTTAATAACATATTTGGCTCTGTTCCAGTGAAAGTGGAGCCCAAGAGCCACCCTGTGTATGATGACAATGTCATGTCAGGTTCTGTTCAAGCTGAACAGAGCCAATATAGAGCTAGTCTTCCCCCTGATGTGATGGAGGGTTTGATATTACAGCCCAGACTGCAACAGCCAGGACCTTCTTCAGAAGGGCTCCTAAGAGCAAGTGAGAACCCAACTGAGTCAAGCTCGCGCAACCCGGAGCACATTCTTAATAAAAACCGATTGAAAACAAAGAGGATGGTAAATGTTTGGAGAGCTGTTCCAAACCAAAAAGTGTTCATTTGCTCATTGTGCGGAAAGAGCTTTCACCGCCATTGTCAACTTGAGGCACACCAGCACTCTCATGCTGGAGTCAAACCGTACAGATGTCTTGAGTGTGGGAAAAGTTTTACTCAGAAAACCAGACTTAAGTCTCACCAGAGTGTTCACACTGGTGAGAGGCCTTTCAGTTGCAGACTCTGTGGCAAGATGTTTGCAAGGCAGGACAACTGTCAAAGACATGAGCGATTTCACAGTGGACAAAAGCCATTTGGTTGTGCGCAGTGTGGTAAAAGTTTCACAGTTCTTAGTAACCTCAAAATACATCAAAAACATCAATGTAAATTTGCCAATGTCAGAATGTAAAAGTCTGTTCACTGTTTCCCTCTTCATTGTACAGTTAATTGTTTAAATTGATTATTCATTATTTATTGCTGCTACTGAATTAGCAGGTTCAAGTTTTCAAAATGTCACTAAATTCCAAATAAAGTATTTACTACAGTATGTTACACCTTTTCCATGTGTTTTTCTTACCAGACTGCTTAAATGTTCTGCGCATGTCATCCCGTGTTTACGGTTAATTTCAGTAGTAGGCCTACGTCAGAGATATTTGTCTGTCATTTTGAATGTTTGATAGCAGCGTTTGATGCAGGTGAGAGAGTTTACATGAAGATTGCATTGTAAAACGTCTAGAAGGACTCTTCATTATCTATGTAAGTGCAGTGCAATAAAATGTAAAACTGTTCTTTTTAACAAGTGTCACTGGAAAAAACATTGCACTGCTAGCTAATGCTCTGACACCTTTTGGTAACTTAAATGGTCTGTTTTTGTTGCGTTATTGATTGTTTTGTACCATATTTTTTACATGTTAAGGGGAAATTAAGTTTTTCACATTGCATATAGCTAACTGTTAAAGGTTTTACTTGCGGAAAAATGCTTAAAACACTTTTAAACTTCCGACGGCTGCGACCTGCGGCTGTACTATCTACGGCTCTACGTTGCGCTTCATCGGGTACGGTGGACGTCAAAGTTCCCTTGAACTTCTGCAGCGGAGACCGAGTGAAGATTAAAGACGTGTCCACCGCTGAACATGTTTACGAACCTGCAACTGGTATCTAGCATGTTTTTAATATTGTCTTTAAGCTGTTCGCTTCTTAATAAAGTTTCAAACCCATTGATCATATGCTTTTTACATTTGTTGTTACGCTGAATATCTGTTTGGAGGAATTAAAACTTTCCTAGTAGTTTGTCCGGTATTTGTGAATGCTGATGCTTTGTTTTGCTTGCAGGTCGGGTGCTGTGTGACCTGGAGCCTTGTGGGCCTATAGAGGTGAACCATGCAGTACAGGCAGCCCAGTCAGCCTACCAGGCCTGGAGCAGGATTTCCGGAATGGACAGGGCAGGCATAATGATGGAAGCTGCCCGTATTATTGAGGTATACATTTTCTAATGCATCCATTTATGATCATTCTCAAAATGTAGTGGTTCAATCTACCCACCACAATCAGACCTAAACACAGAATCAATTTCACAGCTTGTTATACTATAGTCTTTATACTATTTGCACATACATTTGGTTGAGTGTACTAGGGGATTCCAAATGTCACGGGTTTAAGGGAGCCACACTACGCATGTGTTATTATTGAAAGTTTGTTCTCCTTTTGTGAATAGGACAGGAGAGAGGAAATTGCAGAGATTGAGGTGGTGAACAATGGAAAGTCCATCACAGAAGCCCGTTTGGATGTTGACTCTGCCAGACTGTGTATAGAGTATTACTCGGGGCTGGCGCGCACTTTAGCAGGTTGGCATGTTGAAGGATCAGGGTGTTGGACTGGGATAACTATTAGACTAATTGCGGAGAAGGAAATACCTTCAGTGGGCATGGTATGGTTTTTGTCCGGGACCAGGAGTTTAGGCTGCGTTTACATTCTAATAGCTTTCAGCCACATTTGAGACCTTAAGTATAGCTCGAGACAAGACAAATTGTAGGTTGTGAACTTGCGGGTTTCTCTCGAATAGCCACTATATTTCACGAGATCTCCTGAGGTAGCGTCCAAGAGGATTTCAAAAGATCCCACCTGCGGCTTTGCAAATGTAAATGCAATTGTTTAGGTACATCTTGAGTAATGTGTATCGCGGGTAAATTCTTTCCGTGTACGCCAGGGGTCTTGTTTCTGAGCAAAGTGCTCACGCACCCAGCTTGAGACGTCTCGACAGACATTCCATGACACACCAACTTACTTGATTGCCGTTTTGAGACATGACAATGTAAATACAACCAGTATGGAAACGATTTCATGTCAACCCAAGCTTTTATCGAGAGGTCTTGAGGATGTGGCTGAAAGCTATCGGAATGTAAACACACCCTAATGTAGCGAGGAATAAATATCCATTCCACCATTAGCAGTGTTGATGGTCCCACTTTGCCCATCTTGTCCTTTTTTAGGCCAGCATGTCCAGCTGACCGGGGGCTCCTTTGCCTACACACGCCGGGAGCCTCTCGGGGTCTGTGTGGGGATTGGTGCTTGGAACTACCCCTTCCAGATAGCGGCCTGGAAGTCTGCTCCAGCCCTAGCCTGTGGTATGATGTTTTCCTGTTGCCAACAAATGAAACTGTATCTGATTTTTATTAATACAACACCAATACCTTTTTTCCCTGTGTTGCTCTCGCTCTATCAGGGAACTCCATGGTTTTCAAGCCTTCCCCCCTTACTCCAGTGACAGCAGTGCTGCTGGCTGAAATCTACAACATGGCTGGAGCCCCAGTGGGACTTTTTAATGTAGTTCAAGGCGGGCATGAGACTGGCACCCTGCTCTGCCACCATCCTGACGTGGCTAAAGTCTCCTTCACAGGCAGTGTACCCACAGGTAAAAAGGTAAGTATGACAATGCCAGAAAATTACCTGAAGCTTCTTGTGATCAGGCTTTCAAATGAATTGAGTGTCTTCCACTATGTGAACAGTACAAACAACCTTTACCCGCAGATCATGGAGATGTGCTCCCAGGGGTTGAAACATGTAACTCTGGAACTGGGGGGGAAGTCTCCTCTGCTAATATTTGAGGACAGTGACCTGATGAATGCAGTGAATGGGGCTCTCATGGCCAACTTCCTGTCCCAGGGCCAGGTAGGTTGTGGGATGAGCCAACTTTCAACAATTTCAACACAAAATTGAGTCCTTCAATGTAAATTTTTCCTGTGTGTGTATTTGTCCAACCCAGGTGTGCAGCAACGGGACTCGGGTGTTTGTTCAAAGACGAATCCTGAATGAGTTCCTGCAAGAGGTTGTGAGGAGAACCAAGGCCATTGACATAGGAGACCCCCTACTGGAGAGCACCCGTATGGGAGCGCTGGTCAGTCGACCACATCTAGACAGAGTCCTGGGCTTTGTTGAACAGGCCAGGAAAGAGGTAAAATACAAAGCTAGTAAACCTTTTCAATAGTTGATCAATTTCGATTCAGACCAATAGTATGGGGCACAACTTTCTGCTTTACTGACTACAACAGTAAGGTGGTAGCCTATAGAAGTACAATCATTTCACTTATCTGACCCAGGGAGCCAAGGTGCTGTGTGGAGGGGAACGCTTTGTCCCTTCAGATCCCAAGCTTAGGGGTGGAAACTACATGACACCATGTGTGTTGGGTGAGCCTAGTTTTATTATGGAGCTTTTAGAGTAATTGACAGAGAGGATGTAGTATCTTACTCAATCCACATCATACTGATTTACCATAGTATTTCTCTCTCGTCCATGTATTTCCTGGATATAGGCAACTGTAGCGATGACATGACATGCGTGAAAAAGGAGATCTTTGGGCCTGTGATGTCTGTGTTGCCCTTTGACACAGAAGAGGAAGCTGTGCTGAGAGCCAACGACTCTGCCCTGGGACTCGCTGCGGGGGTCTTCACCAGGTGATGACCTCATACAACCCAGCACATCAGTCTTTGGTTTAAATTCACACATTTAGTTTGTATTATTACTGAATGGTTGAAACCAGGGCACAAGATTTTCACTGTACATGCAACAGCATCTACATGGTTCTTTACATATGACAAACTTGATCTGCTTGTTGCCATGGGTTTGGCCTGTAGCGATCTGAAGCGAGCCCACCGTGTAGTAGAACAGCTTAAGGCCGGATTCTGCTTCATTAACAACTATAACATCACTCCTGTCGAGGTGCCATTCGGAGGTTTCAAAATGTCAGGTAAGGAAAATGTACTACCATATCACACAGACAACTACTTTTTATGTCAATCAGTATTATAAACGTATAGGTATTGTTATTTGCAGTGTGGCAATCAAGTTGGTTTGAGTATGTCATTTTAATTTCAACAGTATTTTATTAGGTTGCTTGTTTCAAGAACATTGGTTGCTGTCTCTTCACAGGCATAGGGAGAGAGAACGGACAGGTGACCATAGAGCACTACACACAAATGAAGTCTGTTTTTGTGGAAATGGGGGACGTGGACAGTATCTTATAAACACTAGAAAAATCCTCTACCACTCAAGACACTTTCTGAGAGCAGAAATTCCTTCTCTGGCAAAAAGGATTTTGATTCTCTGTTGGAAAATACATTGTGGATGCTATGGTCCTTTTTTCTCCCCATTTTTCTCTAGTTTCCTACTTACCATGCTTAGTTGGCAAATCCGCAACTCCTTGTACAGATTTTGGGATTTAAGGGGCCCTCACGTTTCATCCAACTACATGTTGCCAAGCTAGCAGATTTCTTTCGCACTGCTCATGCAACACGGAAGCCTTTAGTCAAATCATGTACGGGATGATTAGGCATACCAACTATACTTCCATGATTGAACTTACAGGTGCCTGATCTGCATACAAGGAGTCGCTGGAGAGCGACATGGCAAGGTAGATAGGTCTAACTATCTATTCCAATTCCCAGGAAGCAGTATGCCAATTTGCTCTGCCTCGTGCTGGAATTCCAGGGAAAGTTGGAGAACCATAGTCAAACTTGAAACACTTACTAATTCTATGGTACTCTGATACATGTTACACTATATTGAGGTGAAAAAAATCTCTATAAATGGGCTGTGAAATATAGGTTTATTTCAATACATGGATTTCATACATATACAGTACAAATTACCAGCATCAGTATTATACATTGTTCATTAATTCACTTAACAGTTATATAGCAATGTATTTGCCTGGGATGTACATATGTTTCCACAGGTATAATAAACAGAAAGTGGCTTTAATTTTGCTTTAAATTAGATAATATATTATATCAGCTGTTGTAGCTAGATGTGTTTGTATAAACAATGAACTGCAAACAAAGGTTGGCTTGAACTTGTTTACCACTCAAGTTATGACTGTCAGATACATAGCAATAAAACATTAATATTTAAGTTAGACTAATTCCTTTTATCTGATGAGGTACACCCTTAATCAAAAACCATGTGTACTATATCTGACAGGAAGCTTGTGAAACAGAATGTTTAAGTGTGGCGGTATCTTCTTTTTTTACTTCTTTTTTCTTTTTTTCTGTGGCAGTTTTTTGGCAGCACCTTTTCTCTGTGTTTGAACAAATATGATTTTTACTCCATTGTGCTAATATTTTTATAATCCCTATTTGGATATCTGTTGTAATTTAGGTTTGAACGGTAAGAACAACAATATAAAAAAATTTGACAGCCTACAACAAATATACAAACCAGATATAAAGTCAATAACATGATTGGCTGCAGTTTAAAAATTATTAACACGAGGAAAGGGTTATCAGGACAAACTGCATTCCCTACCTAAAAGCTCTTAAGTACTGTAGTTGGCACAAGTCTAAAATATTGTTGCCCATAACCAATAAACAGATGCCAGCATCACTCACCTTCTCAACCGGTTTCTTGGGTTTCTTGAACTGTGCAGACTCTGTGAAAAATATTTTACCAATGCATAATATTTATACCACAAATGTATCCAGGTTGCATACAAAGAAAGTAACCAATTGTGATAATCTATCCTATTATTACCATCTTCGGAGGGAAATTCCTCTTCCTTGTATCTTTCATTGTCAGGGTCCTGTAAAAAACAAAAGGAAAGAAATGTAAACAATTTGTACATCTGAAAGCTTGGCAGTTTTCACCCTATGTCATATGCATTGACCTAAGTGTGTGTAAGGGGAGAGCTGATTAATTTTGACATAATTTGGGCTGTAGTTTTGAATCACAGCTGTGCCACGGCTGCCCTCACCTCCAGAGGTGTTAAGTAACGAAATACAAATAATTTGTTACCTTTTTGGGTATTTATACTTTACTGGAGTAATTATTTTACAGCAGACTTTTTACTTTTTCACACTTATCTGTACTTTCTACTCCTTACATTTTTAAAATAGCCTTGTTACTCCTATTTCAGTTTGGCTTGTTTTCATTTCGGCTTGTCATCGTTCCAAAAAACTCAAAAAGATAGTGAATTTGATTGTGGTTGGATGATAATTATAAACATACCATTCCAACACCCTATTGGTTTGAATGTGATCCATCGTACCTGCACATGACACAAATCACGTCACACTCCAGCAAGGAAATAGCAGACGTATGTCGCAGACTCAAAAGAACTCAAGCGAAATGTCCCAACCAAGCACCAGTGAGTAGCCAGCGAGACCAGCCAACCCTTCTACATCACCTGGAAGAATTTTTTCGAAATGGTTGGATGCAAAAACAACTCCTTTCGAATGCGCTGCAAGCTCTGCGCGCCCAACTACCACGAGCTAATGGCTTTCAAAAACTCGCCATCTACATTTGAAACAGGTGCATCCCAAATTTTTCAACATTAACATCTTCATAGAAAATTATAGTCATTATGGCTTTTAGAAAAAAAAATGTGTGGCGGTCGGGTAGTGCAATTTAGGCCCCTGGCACGTTTTAAGATTTTGTCCTTAATGGCATTTTTTCCCCCTACATTTACTTTTATACTTTAAGTAGTTTTGAAACCAGTACTTTTACACTTCAGTAAAAAGCTTGAGTTCATACTTCAAGTTCTACAAAAGTATTTTTAAACCCAAGTATCTATACTTCTACCTGAGTAATGAATGTGAATTCTTTTGACACCTCTGCTCACCTCTGGCAAAGTCTTCTGCGGAGTCGAAGAGTCCTGGCAGCTGACCCTCAAGTGGATCCCCTCTTGCAGTTTCTCCACACGGCCCTGTGCTGCTGCCACCTTCAACTTCAGGGTGTGGAAAGGTGTGTGCACCTCACCCACTCCAAAGACCACCGGTGTACCCTCAAACCACATGTTATCGTTTACCCCCTCCTTGAAACCTGGAGGCTCGTAATCAGCAGGGGTGACTGGGGAGAGAGAGGAAAAAAAACAAGGGAATAATGAATGACCTACTGACTGATGTTTTTTGTCTGTTTCAACACAATCTTGACAAAGGCACCTTTAAGGTGCTTCTATGTCACTCAAGGGAGTATTGTTGGGCAAATCCACAGAAATGGGGGGTTTTCAATATTTAGGATTATTTTCAGATCAAGCTTGTTTTAAAACTTTCAAGGGGCGGGGCGAAGCTGAAGGCGAGTTTTTCTTTAATACAATAGGATTTGCCTTACTGTCGTCCAAGTAGTAGAGCCTCATGGTCAAGCAGACGTTGTTGGGAAGTATTTCAAGGTTCTGCATGAGGAGAAACAACTTCCTGATCAAGAGGACGGAGGCATTCTTGGTGTCTTCTATGCTCACATGCATCTCAATGTTTTTGTTTCTGAAGAATTCAACAAAAGTAATGTAGCTACTTAGTGCCTCTCAAAAGTACTCAAGTCCCCCATTTTATTGTGTTGCATCATGAAATCTAAAATGATTTAATTAGTTTGTCAGTGATCAATCCAAAATCCATAATGTCAAAGTGAAAAATACAATCTGCTAAAAAGGTCATTACAATTATAAAACAGAAATAAATGTATTGCAAAAGTATTCTACACCTTTAGTCAATATTTGGTAGGCACTTTGGAGGAGTTATAGCCTTTGCACCGCAATATTTTCTATTCTTCTCTGTAAAATTGTTCAAGTTTCGTCAAGTACAAAAAGCTCTATTTTGGTCTTATCAGAGCATAGAATTTTCTTTCACTTGGTCTCAGTCTCCCACACTTTAGAAGAGATTTGATGTGAAGGTCAACAATGGCCACCTTTGTGAAGTCCCCTATTGTTGCAGTATGCACAGTGTCTCCCAGCTCAGCTGTGGTAGACTGGAACTCCTTTCACGCTGTAATACTGCCCTGCAAAGGCAAAAGGCCTTACAGTACATTACATTTTGGACAAAAGTAAGTTATTGTCATTTTTGGAACATTAGATCCGCTTCACCATGTGGACAAATACATTGAGTCAGTTTTGTTGTATTTTGTACAAACTATTGGGTTTTCTTTGCAACATTTACAATATTCTGCCTACAATTTAAACACAAGTCAGTTTTCTCAGTTCTTCACTCTGGCGAGTTAAGGTCTTTTCCCTTTGTAGGGCAGCATAGGCCTCGTGGTGGCATCCTTCACCCAGATGCTCAGTTTTTGAGGACGCGTCCTAGACAGATTCACAGTTGTGCCATATCCTATACAATTCCTAACAATGGACTTTACTGCCCTTTGGGGATATTCACCTCAAATGCATGCAGGTGGACTAGTCAAATAATTACTGGTACATCACTTCCCAAAGACAATTTGTTTCACCACAGCTTATTCCAATGTGCCATAGCAAAAGTAGTTATGAAATCATTTATCATTTTTATCTGTAATTAATTTAGAACAATTTGCTAATTTTATTTAGAGCAAAACTTTATTTTGACAGTTCATTGCAAAAGTCATAAACTCAGAAAAAAAAAAAAAGAAGTGTCCCTTTTTCATGACAGTGTATTTAAAGTTAATTTGTAAAAAGACAAATAACTTTACAGATCTTCATTGTAAGGGGTTGAAACAAAGTTTTCTGTGCTTTTTCAATTACCAAAACAAATGACTAAACATGCACCTGTGGAACGGTCAGACCAACAGCTTAAGGACGTTAAGCAATTAAGGTTACAGTTATGACAACTGAGGACACTAAAGAGACCTTCTTACAGATTCTTAAAAACACACAAAAAAGATGCCCAAGTTCCCTGCTTCATCTGCATGAACCTGCCATAGGCATGCTTCAATGAGGCATGAGGACTGCAGATGTGGCCTGGGCAATAAATTGCAATGTCCATACTGAGACACCCAAGACATCGCTACATGGTAACAGGAAGGACACCTGATCGTCCTCGCAGTGGCAGACCACGTGTAATAACTCACAGGATCGGTACATCCGAACATCACAAGTGCGGGAAAGATACAGGATGGCAACAACAAATGCCCAGGGTAGACTAGGAACGCACAATCCCTCATTTCAGTGCTCAGACTCTCTGCAATAGGCTAAGAGAGGCTGAACTGAGGGCCTGTAGGCCTGTTGTAAGGCAGGTCCTCACAAGACACCATGGGCACAAACCCTCCTTTGCTGGACCAGACAGGACTGGCAAAAAGTGATCTTCCCTGACGAGTTACGGTTTTGTCTCAACGGGGTGATGGAGTCACGTTTATCATTGAAGGAATGAGCGTTACACTACGATTTGGAGGTGGAGGGTCCGTCATTGTCTGGAGCGGTGTGTCACAACATCATCGGACTGAGGTTGTTGTCTTTGCAGACAATCTCAAAATTGTGCATTCCAGGGAAGACATCCTCCTCCCTCATGTGGTACACTTCCTTCTTGCAGGCTTATCATAACATGACCGTCCAGCATGACAATGCTACCAGCCATACTGCTCGTTCTGTGCATGATTTTCTGCAAGACGGAAAGATTAGTGTTCTGCTAATGCCATCAAAGAGCCTGGATCTCAATCCCATTGAGCACGTCTGGGACCTGTTGGATCGGAGGGTGAGGGCTAGGGCCATTCCCCCCAGAAATGTCTTGAAATTGCAGGTGCCTTGGTGGAAGAGCAGGGTAACATCTCACCACAAGAACTAGTAAATCCGGTGCAGTCCATGAGGTGGAGATGCACTGCAGTACTTAATGCAGGTGGTGCCCCACCAAATACTGAGGCTGTGTCTCAATATACATACTATGCATACTATATAGTATCCCAGACTACGATTAGTATGTCCCAAACCATAGTACGCAAATATAGTATGTCAGAAGTCCCCGGATGGTCTAATACGTCCAGGGGATTTTCGAAGTATGGAACCCTGCATGCGTTTTGGGCTGATATAGCCCACTATCCTTTGCGACACAGAATAGGAGCCGGTCCTTCTTTGGCAGTGTTTAAATGTAAGTACCCAAAGGTTAGGTAATAATAAACATTTCATTACATTTGTTTTTATATTGTACCAATATTATTAAAGTTTAAAGGAAATACAAACAAGTTGTCCCAAATGTTTAATGTTCAAACTTCGTGGGCTTCATTGCTTGTGAAAGTGGTCTAATTTTAGATGCAACGTTATTATGTGTTAGTATGTCCTAATGCTGGCTTACTTGCTTACTATATACTTAATAGTATGTACTTTACCACCACCTGTGCAGTATGTACTTTTAGTATACTATAGTATGAATATTGAGATGCAACCTGACTGTTACTTTTGATTTTGACCCCTACTTTGTTTAGGGACAAATTATTTCATTTCTTTTGGTCACATGTCAGTTCATGGCAAAGTTTTTGAGTCTTTCGATGTTCATACAAATATTTTACAAGTGTTAAGTTTGCTGAAAATAACAGCAGTTGAAAGTGAGAGGATGTTTTTTTTGCTGAGTTTATTTTAGGGGTTTTAAGTACAAAATCAAAGTTTTTGCTGCCGGTTTCATAACTGCCATTGCAATCTTGATATAGGAGAAGGTGTTTTAATGTCACCCAAGGGAGGGATCCTGTATAATTTACACTTCCTTTGAGATGTGCTGGGAGGAAACTCCTTAAACATTCTATGGAAGAAGGTGGTGTCGGGAGTTGATTCAATGCAAATAAAAAAGTAAAATTGTAATTTGGAAATTATATTCACACTGTACTATAAGTAAAACATTATTTGATATTTTACTTTGTGAATGTAATTTATTTTTGAAAATATACACTTATTTCAAATGTGATGACTATAACACTACAAAAAAGTTGTAACAGTTGACTGTTTACCACCATGAAAAATCACTTTTTTTAACACTCAGTAAGCATTTGGGCACTGAAGACACGAGTTGGTTCAGTTTAGCAAGCAGAATTTTTACCCATTACACTTGGCTTTAGCTGCGCAACCTGTCATTGCCTAATGTGCTTCATAATGTGCCACACATTCTCAATCGAAGACAGGTCAGGACTGCAGGCAGGCTATGCTATAGCACCCCCACACTCTGCTTATGCAACCATGCTCTTGTAATCTGGGCAGAATGTGGTTTGGGGATGTCCTGCTGGAAAATGCAGGGATGTCCCTGGAAAAGACGACGTCTGGATAGCAGCATATGTTGCTCCAAAATGTGTCCATATCTTTCTGGATTAATGGGGCCCTCACAGATGTGAAAGTTACCCATGCCATGGGTGCTGACACACCCCCATACCATGCAAGATGCTGGCTTTTGGAACTGACGCTGAAAATAGCTTGGATGGTACTTTTCCTCTTTGGCCCATTTAAATACAAGTCAAATCACAATAAAAAATGTAATCTTTGTTTTATTTGCATTTTCCATACTGTCCCAATTTTATCGGAGTCAGTGTTGTAAATATTAATATTGTCCGGCAAAGCCACAGAAATGGGATGCATTCTATTAGTTACATGGAATCAGTTCTTGAATGGGAAAATAAATTCACCTCATAATGTCCATCTGTGGTCCCTTTTCTGTGTACCTGAACTTGAACTGGTAGGACTCAATGATGCACTAAGAGAGGGAGCAGCAACCAATTACATCTTAGGAGCAACTTACTTTACTAAACAGACAGGCATTAAAGTATTTTTTACTTAAAAAATAAAAACAATTGAATTTCAAGAACTATATAGGTACAGTGGGGAAAACAGGTATTTGATACACTGCCGATTTTGCAGGTTTTCCTACTTACAAAGCATGTAGAGGTCTGTCATTTTTATCATAGATACACTTCAACTGTGAGAGACTGAATCCAATAAAAAATTCCAGAAAATCACATTGTATGATTTTTAAATAATTAATTTGCATTTTATTACACGACAAGTATTTGATCACCTACCAACCAGTAAGAATTCCAGCTCTCACAGACCTGTTAGTTTTTCTTTAAGAAGCCCTCCTGTTCTCCACTTATTACCTGTATTAACTGCACCTGTTTGAACTTGTTACCTGTATAAAAGACACCTGTCCACACACTCAATCAAACAGACTCCAACCTCTCCACAATGGCCAAGACCAGAGAGCTGTGTATGGACATCAGGGATAAAATAGTAGACCTGCACACAGCTGGCATGGGCTACAGGACAATAGGCAAGCAGCTTGGTGCAAAGGTAACAACTGTTGGTGCAATTATTAGAAAATGGAAGAAGTTCAAGATGATGGTCAATCTCCCTCGGTCTGAGGCTCCATGCAAGATCTCACCTCGTGTGGCATCAATGATCATGAGGAAGGTGAGGGATCAGCCCAGAACTACACGGTAGGACCTGGTCAATGACCTGAAGAGAGCTGGGACCACAGTCTCAATGAAAACCATTAGTAACACACTACGCCGTCATGGATTTAAATCCTGCAGTGCACGCAAGGTCCCCCTGCTCAAGCCAGCGCATGTTCAGGCCCATCTGAAGTTTGCCAATGACCATCTGGATGATCCAGAGGAGGAATGGGAGAAGGTCATGTGGTCTGATGAGACAAAAGTAGAGCTTCATGGTCTAAACTCCACTCGCCGTATTTGGAGGAAGAAGAAGGATGAGTAGAACCCCAGAAACACCATCCCAAACGTGAAGCATATAGGTGGTCAAGAACTACAGGAAACGTATGATCTCTGTAATTGCAAACAAAGGTTTCTATACCAAATACTGAGTTCTGCCTTTCTGATGTATCAAATACTTATGCCATGCAATAAAATGCAAATTCATTATTTAAAAATCATACAGTGTTATTTTCTGGATTTTTTGGGGATTCCATCTCTTACAGTGTACCTATGATAAAAATTACAGACCTCTACATGCGTTTTAAGTAGGAAAACCTTGCAAAATCGGCAGTGTATCAAATACTTGTTCTCCCCACTGAATGTGTGTAAATGTTCAGACTTTAGGAGAGAACTTACATCAGGTTTATCTGGATTAGTGTAGACCTGCATATCAAATTATACAAAGAAGAAAGCTTCTTTTCAAATTCAGTAGTGACATCATTTTTTAAAAAGCACAGGACAAAAAAGAATTTTGTTGAATGAATGTGTTTCTTAGTATAACCTACCCCTATTAAAACACTCTGAAGCTGTAAAGACAATGAAATAGACAAGGTAAATAGATTGTATTTTATATTATGTGAAAACAATGCTTAGTAATAAAACATTTAATAAGAAACGTCTACTTACATAACCTCTCTCTAATGCGTGAAAGCAGCCCATAATCCTTAAAACAATATTATTTTACATTAAATATGAGTTACTGAGTGTTGACAGCTACTGTTTGTTCTACCATTAATGATGTACAATGCAGTGTACTCACCACTTTACAATCCTGCAGGCACCAAGGTTTGTGCAGTTTTCACGTAACACTTTGATGGATAAATCTGGTGGATAGATTGTCAGTTGCTAAAAAGGCAATAGTTGTCTAACAATGGCCATATAAAAACTATTTTATTATTATTTTGGTTGAGTGGGAGGTTTAGAAATAATTGTGTGCATTTGTCTCAGGATTTTTTTTACTTTTCTAAAATCACCTTCTAAATATCGGGATCTGTAGGCATCCTCTGGGAAAATTCCTCTAAGGTATGTGATGGAAGACACAGCAAGGGCCATCATTCGCTTCACGAAGACAAGGGACTTTTCTTCAGTTTTCAGTTCGTTTTTAAATAAGCTTGTCCACTACAATGGGGAAAACAATTAGGCATTTTTCCTTCTTTTGGTTTTAAACTTGAAAATGTAAATTTGAGATTAATATCAAACAATTACTATGAGGTTAAAGTAAAGACTCGAGTAAAAATAAAATGTCATTCTTGGCCAACGTGTGGCGCAGGGGTCTAAGTTGCAACTTTGCAGCCAGGGTTCGTATCCTGATTGCGACTTTCTGACGATGCCCTGGGCTCTAGCATGGGCGGAAGCAAATTGGTACGGCTGTGCTGCAGGGGTGGACAAGTGGATAGGCACATGGAGGTACCATGTCACGTTGCTTTCTAGCAACTCCTTGTGTAGGTTGGGCACTGTGTATTCAATCGTGGTTGTAGATGTGATGAATCCTCAGTAACTAAGTATCAACTAAAGGACTCCATGTTGAACAAGCAGTTTGATAAGAATCAGACTGATGAGAATCAGACTGGTAAGAATCAGACTGATAAGAATCAGACTGATAAGAATCAGACTGCTTGGCACCAGAGACTTGGAGGCAGAATTTGATCAATCTTCAAACATCCTGCACTTGCTGCAGATGACCAATTGGGAGAGGATAACAAATAGGGTAAACCCCCCTGCCTTACAGGTCTGGGAGTGTATCACCAAAGCAGACACCAAGTGCCTGGTGGATTTAATGGGTCGCAGGATTCAGGCAGTTATTGCATGCAAAGCAGAAGCAACCACATACTTAATGTAAGTGGTTCATTTTGATATACACTCACCAGACACCTTGCTAGTACAGGATTGGACCCTGTTTTACTTTCAGAACTGCCTTAATACTTTTTGGCATAAATTCAGCAAGGTGATGGAAACATTCCTCCGAGATTTTGGTTCATATTTACATAATTGCATCACACAACTGCTGCATATTTGTTGGCTGCACATACATGATACAGTGCATCCGGAAAGTATTCACAGCATTTGACTTTTTCCACATTTTGTTATGTTACACTGTTAAATTCATTATTTCCCTCAAAATTCTACAAACAATACCCCATAATGACAATGTGAAAGAAGTGTGTTTGAAATCTTAGCAAATTTATTAAAAATAAAAAAACAAGATTTTTTTACATAAGTATTCACAGCCTCTGCTTAATATTTTGTTGAAGCAGCTTTGGTAGCAATTACAGCCTCAAGTCTTTTTAGAGTGTAATGCTATAAGCTTTGCACGCCAATTTTTGGGCAAATACTCCCATTATTCTTTGCACGACCTCTCAAGGGTGCACAGCCATTTTTACATCTCTCCAGAGATGTTAAATCGGGTTCAAGTCTGGACTCTGGCTGGGCCACTCAAGGACATTCACAGAGTTGTCCTGTAGCCACTCCTTTGTTATCTTGCCTGTGTGCTAATGGTTATTGTCCTATTAGAAGATGAACCTTTGCCCCAGGCTGAGGTCCAGACCACTCTGAAGCATGTTTTCAGCAAGAATGTCTGCACATTGTTGCATTCATCTTTCCCTTGATCCTGAATAGTCTCCCAGTTCCAGCTGCTGAAAAACATGCCCACAGAATGATGCTGCCACCACCATGCTTCACTGTAGGGATGGTATTGGCCAGGTGATGAGCAGTGCCTGGTTTCCTCCAGACATGACGCTTACTTTTTATGCGGTAGAGTTCAATCTTTGATTCATCAGACCAGAGAATTTTGTTTCTCATGGTCTGGGAGTCCTTCAGTTGACTTTTGACAAACTCCAGACAGGCTCTCATGTGCCTTTTACTGAAGAGTGGCTTCCGTCTTGCCACTCTACAATAAAGCCCTGATTGGTGGAGTGCTGCAGAAAAGGTTGTTCTTCTAGAAGTTTCTCCTCTCTCAATAGAAAAATGCTGGAGCTCTGTCAGAGTGACCATCGGCTTCTTGGTCACCTCCCTGACTAAGGCCCTTCTTCCCGATTGCTCACTTTGACCAGGCGGCCAGCTCGAGTCCCGGTGGATCCAAACTTCTTCCATTTACAGTTAATGGAGGCCACTGTGCTTATTGGGACCTTCAATTAGTGATGGACCGCTCGACACTCAAGAATCAACTGTTTTGATGTTTTTGACACTCAGTGCATTGGATCAACATATCAAGATGAGTGTCGAAACACTTTGTCATGTGATATTGAATGGTACCTGTGTCGCACTTGTCAAAAGACACTGACGTAGCGGGAATAAAATTAGGCGTCAAAAACAAACTTTTTGTTTGAGACCTTGGCTAAGAGATTTGTGAGAGATGGACCAATGACATCCTGTTTATTATCATTATTGGATATATATGTATATCTTTGACAAATCCTTCTCTCACACACACACACACACACACTCTCAACCGTTTATCCCGGCGAGGGGTCGCGGGCCTTTATACAACAAATTATTGCCAGGGAGACCAGTGGATCATTGGTGATAATGACAACATGTGGTCACGCCTGGACAACAGAGTCAGTGACACCAGGAGAATACAGTGCTAGTGCTAATGCTATGGTTGAAATTCAACGGTACCTAGCAGATGCATACCTGGCAAGAGTGGAAGACCCATTGGTGTACTGGGTCAAACATGCAGGGTCTTCCCTCACCTATATAAACTTGCAATGGTCCATTTAGCCATCCCTGCAACCTCTGTGCCCTGCAAGATAATATTTTCAAAGGCTGGCCAGGTGGTAGACAAAAAAAGGCATTGCATGAGCCCAGGCAATGTGGAAAAAATATTGTTTCTAAATAAAAACCTGAAGACAATACCTTCCTCCTCACAAATTATTGCACAAGCACTACTTCATAACAAAAATCCATTAAATATCAATGTACTGCACACAGAAGCGTCTATCTAACTATGATGGAATTAACCTTAAGACTGTTGTGCGCCATAATTGAAGTTGCCAGCAGATGTCACTGTTGAGTAAAGTTTTAAAAGCCTCGACTCAAATGTTTCAAATGTCTGTGTTTCGGAAAGCCTCTTTTTTGCCCATCACTACCTTCATTGCTGCAGATATTTTTCTGTACCCTTCCCCAGATCTGTGCCTCAATAAAATTCTGTCTCTGAGGTCTACAGACAATTCCTTGGACTGCGTGGCTGTTTGTGCTCCAACATGCTCTTCTTCTTCTTCTTCTATGGGTTTATTGGCAGATCGCAACCGACTTACTGTGCATACACCGCAACCAACTGTACCGGAGTGTGAGGCCGGTCACAGCCCACCCAATTCAAGTCCACCCAACTCAACCCACCAACCCAAGAAATTGAAAAACTGCCCACTACCCTTCACTAACCATTTAAAACACCTCAGTGGCGGTGGCACATAATCCCTCACATAAAAACTAAGATACCCTATGTGCACCCTACTCTGCAACGGCCCTCCAAAATCCAACGATACCGTCGAACTCACCTTCTCCAACCCCAACGACCTACTGCCCAACAGTCTCTTTTCTACTACAACCCCTCCCAACACCACCTCTTTACGCTCCTCCATGGACAGATCCTTTGGAACACCCGTGATCACCCCTCTCACCTTCGCAGCACTGCCAGGCACCAGACATTTCACCTTACCCCCATTCAACACCTCCAAATTCAGCAACTTATCACTTTGAGACACACTACCCACCACAATAAGTACCATACCCAGGGGCGTTTCACGGGGGGTAAAGCCAATACTGATTACCAGGGCTCAAGGGGAGAGAGGGCCATTGAAAATCTTGAATATATTTTATTTTACCTGGATAGGGGCCCATCAGGACTGCCTATGCATAGGGCCTAGGATCTTGTGCTACGCCCCTGGCCCTACCACCACTCAAACACCTAGCATCCGTCACCCTCCCAACCTGTTCCCTAATCGGCACAGTGAGTGACACCGGGTGGAACAGCTTACCTGTCGGGGCTGCAAACACCACAATCACCTTAAACTGCTCCACACCACCAAGTGCCGGCCCTTCACCCTCTCCTAAACTACTCTCACCACCCTCTTTCTTCCGTGCACGCTTCTTCTTCCTCTGTACATAATGTGACTCCTCAAAACGTACCACCACACCAGCAACACCCACACTCCCATTCGCTCCCATCCATGCCGACCTCACTCAAGGCACAGCTGTCGTGACCCACCACTACCACGGTAGCCAGACTGCCCCACCTTCGCAACTGTCTCTCACATCGCAGATCAAATTATCGCAATTCATCTCTCTTCTGCTCCAACTCGGCTGCACTGGAACCCCACAAGGACACCATGCCAATCAGTCTCTGACATGCACTGTTAACTGTGGGACCTTATATAGACAGATGTGTGCCTTTCCAAATCATGGTTAATCAATTGAATTTACCACAGGTAGTTTTCATTTTTTATAAATTTGCTAAGATTTCAAACACACTTCTTTCACAATGTCATTATGGGGTATTGTTTGTTGAATTCTGAGAGAAATAGTCAATTTTATCCATTTCGGAATAAGGGTGTTACATGACAAAATGTGGAAAAAGTGATGTGAATACTTTCCGGATTAAATATAGGAATCTACCATTCCACCACATCCTAAAGGTGTACGATTGGATTGAGATCTGGTGACTGAGGAGGCCATTTGAATATAGTGAACTTATTGTCATTGTCAAAAACCAGTTTGAGAGGATGTGAGCTTCGTGACATGGCCAGGGCTATAACACCATAGGCGTAGTTGAGGGTATCTGGGGGGAATACATCCCCCTCAATTTTTCTAAATGCTAATGTATTGAGGTCAAATCCCCAGAGGCCACACCCCCAATGTTCAAAACCTGACTACTCTCTTGCTCTACGCTGGCCTTTTTTTCAAGGAGCATGTGTGCTCCTAGGTTGAAAAATTAAGGCACTGACAAAATCTAGGCACACTATACAAATATTGTCATTGTGGGACTATAAACCATACTTCAGTCAGCTTTACAGAGCTTGACAGAATCCTCTGCCTCATACAACTTTTCATAAACAATCACTGCCTTCCTCCCTCTTATACACACCTCTCTCTGACAAACACACACAACTCAGAGATTGCTCAAAATACGTAATAGTTTCATGTGACCAGCTTACAAACGTTTAAAACTTTTTATTTCTAAATTTTTTTAATCTAAAAAGTGATGTATATGGCATAATGACTACATACACTATGCAGTGCTTTGTTACACAAAAAGCATGTCCTAAAATGCATAACTTGTACCTATCAAAGATGAACCGTACCATTGAGGAAAAAACTGTGAAAGCGCGATTCTGGTTCAAATTTGCAAAATGAGTGCTGCATAGTGTAGGAAATCAATATCTAAACTTCTTCAGATTTGTAAAAAAATATTATGAAATACATGTTCTACAGCTTGGTCACTGAAAGAGAAAGTAGCTAGTTCTGCTTTTACTACACATAATTATACAGTGCACCTTTCAGGCACAAAAACTAAAAGGTTTAACATCAGGAAATTATTTCTGTTTCAAATGATATCATGGTTATAAGAGAAGGGGCACCAACCACCCCAAATAGAGGCAGGTCATGTGCAGGTAACGCACTTTTCCAATCTTCTATTGTCTAATTGTGGTGGGCTTGTTTCCTGTTCTTAGCTGACAGGAGTGGCACCCGGTGTGGTCTTCTGCTGCTGTAGCCCATCTGTGTCAAAGTTCAAGGTGTTGTGCGTTCAGAATTGTTGTTCTGCATTCTTTGCTTATATCAAGAGGTTATTTGAGTTATTGTTGCCTTTCTATCAGCTAGAATCAGTCTGGCCATTCTCATTTGACCTCTGCCATCAACTAGGCATTTTAGCTCAGAGAACTGCCACTCACTGGATATTTTCTCTCTTTTCTGATCATTCTCTGTAAACCCATGGTTATGGAAGAATATCCCTAGTCAGCCCCACTGAAATACTCAAACCAGCCCATCTGGCATTAACAACTATGCCACGTTCAAAGTCACTTAAATGACCTTCCTATCCTTTTGACAATGTAGACATGCCTAAATGCATTGAATTGCTGTCATGTGATTGGCTGATTAGATATTTGCGTTAACGAGCAGTTGAACAGGTGTACCTAATGAAGTGTCCGTTGAGTGTATCGTTTGTTGCCTGAAAAAGGTAGACTCGTGTAGATGGTCTCAGATTGCTCAGTGGCTTGGGAATCAGACTTGTAATCCGAAGGTTGCCAGTTTGATTCTCGAGTTCGCAAAATTCCGTTGTGTCCTCCAGCGAGGTACTGTACTTACTAAGTTGCTTCAAGGAATGTTTCTACAATTAATAGAAGTTGCTCTGACGTGTGCAAAATGACAAAATGTAATGAAACCAATCATATTGATTTGTATCCCATTATGTACACAGATTCCCAAAATTAAAAGCTGAGAATCTGTACTTTAACATCCTATAGTAATTGTTTGATTTGTAATCCAAAATCGAACGTGACTAATGTGATTAAACTTAAAAATGCTTCAGTGTATCTGTAATTACAGTGCACGGTAATGAACAAATTTAAAAATATGTTGTGTACTACAGCAATTAAATGCTACATGAAAAGCCACGTGAGAGCGCCAAATTCATGTCTGAACTGAGTAAATGAACTCTTGTTACCAGCAATTATCTACCTGGCTAACGTTAGCAAATCAACCTCGTTTAGGATCATTGCAGATGATGAAAGTTACGTTGCGCTTTACAATAGATAGCTTCAAAGGCGTATTTCAAGTGTATTTTGTAAGCTAAAATACATTTTATATACCTTCACACAAACTCATATCAAAATAGAGCCTTTCGTTGTCTTACCTCTACTGACTGCTGATTTTGTTGCCTGCTACACATTTTACCAGCTGCCATCCTGAACGTTGCCAGTAGTGCTTTTACAGTAGCTAGTTTGTACAGTATACAAATTGATAATGCTGTATGCTATTAAAAATAGGATAATACGATCGTTGATTCATATGTTGCTAATGTTCCGATATTGTTATTATTCTCCGCTAAATAGTATATCTAGCTGGTTGACCTCCAGTAGTCATCCCACGCTGTTAAACGGTTGAACCTGAGGAGAAACCCCTCACAGGCAGCACGCGCACTGGATGTGATTGACAGCTCTGTTGCATTCATTTGACAGATACAAGTGCAATAAACCGTATGAAGCTCTTTTGGTTTCAAAGTCAGATAACGTAAGTCATCCACCTATCTAGACCGTATTTTCTAATACTAAAAAATAACAAAAAACATTTCAAGTTTTATTGTAAAGCTGATGTTCCTCATTTCACAGACTAAAACAAAATGCAGATGTCAATCTCAAATAATACAAAATAATACCACAGAATACAACTGACCAACCTCAGTTGGTCAAGCATCTAAATAAACAACCTACTTTGGTCTTAATCATTTCCAATCTATCCAGACACTTGACAGATACAGGGATGCTGATGCTCTACAGTTCCAAGGCACAGAGAGGTAGGCTACTGCTCTTTACATTTGTTCTCTTGAAATATACTGTAGTTGTACTACAACAGTCTGCAAACCCACATTGTCTTATTTCTGTTTGGAGAAGAAATCTTTGCTCTTCTGAACATCAGGCTTGATCGTGTCACTTCCTGGTTTCCAGCCTGCGGGACAGACTGAGGAAATACCAGAAAATATCTGTTTCAGTAAAATCCTAATGATAACCTAAACACTCAACATTAACTTCAAACTTGTATAGTCACTATCAATATTTACTGTCAGTCTAATGTTCCCAGCTGTTACAAATCTAATGTTCTCATAGGAAAAAAAAAGTAACAGACCTGACCTATATTTGTTTCACATTGTATTTGATAGCAAATGGTATACATGGTCAAATGTGGCACTGCAATAGTGTAGTTTAATTATGGGCAGGAAATAATCATGTGTAAAACAAAGACTGGGTAGTTAATTACCTTCTCCATGTTTGTCAGTGAACTGAAAGGCTTGCACCAGACGCATGGTCTCATCAATGGAGCGCCCCACCGGCAAGTCATTGATGGTGATTTGCCTCAAGATGCCTTTGTCATCAATGATAAAGAGCCCCCTTGAGGAAAAAATTAATAAAACAAATCAAGAATTTGAACCATTTTGGTAATATGCGATACCTCTGAAATATCTAACAGGCGGTTCAGTGACCAATGCTTTTGTTGCATATATAGAACCTGCCTGAGACCTGACTTCTATTAGCTCCCAAGACCAAAGACCTGGCTTTATCTTAGCCAACAACTAAGAGTCTTGTTTCTCCCTGGTTTGTTTCATCAGACACTAATTGGGACTTGAACCAACCTGAAGGCGATGCCCTCATCTTCCTTTAGCACCCCGTAGTCTGTGGCGATGGAACGCAGTGTGTCAGCAACCAGTGGGATCTTCATTGCCCCCAGACCTCCCTGCTTACGAGGTGTGTTGGTCCTGTCAGAACACACATTTGGTTTACGATAACAGGTTTTGGGCAAAGCAAAAGACATTCCCATTTTAAAAAACTCAAATGAGCCGTAAGCCCAAACTTGAACCCAAGTCACAAACACTAGCTCTAAAAACGATAAAAATATAGGACAGAGTTCTTGTTTTATTAGCTATCCTTACAGGGCACACAGAATAATTGAGGGGTTATGAGTGGTTAGAGATAGTGCTTAGCTCAGTTTGTAAAATGAAGTCTGTCAGTCTGCCTAATCCTGCATAATGTGAAAGCAGGCCCAAACAGATCTGCACCCCACCAGGTGTACTATGAAGCAAAATAAATGTGATAAAGGTTGAAATACCAGGCAAGATGGCAGAAGTGTGAGTCAACAGAAGCACCAATGACCTCACATCCAATCTTCTTAAACTCCTCTGCAGCATCACTGAAGGCAATGATCTCAGTCGGGCAAACAAATGTAAAGTCCAGCGGGTAAAAAAAGAACACCACATACTTTCCTACAGTCAGGCAACACAAACAAAAACATAGACAAAAGAAACATTTTAAATCACTCAGACCTGGAACCAGTGAATGTCATTACCATATCATTAATCTGTACAATCCTGAAATTGGCACAAGTGTTACTATACAGAGAAATCCAAATCAGTGTTGAAAAGTATGAAACATAACCTGCCTTTGTAGTCAGAAATGCTGATTTCTTTAAATTGGCCATCTGGCATCACCGCTGTGGCCTTAAAGTTAGGGGCCGGATGCCCGATGCGTGCTTTCCCTGAAGCCATCGTCACTGTCATTGGAGACATAGGTAAAGAATTAACAAACATATTTTGATGCATTTCTGTCATCAATGTACAGTCTAGCAGCAAATGTAAAAATGGTAGTAAGCTACTTGAAGCATGAAGCTTTAAGTTGAACAAAAGACAAAATATATTCAATGAACAATTTCACTTCACTCATGCACAACAACAGATATTAAATATACTGACAAGATCCTTCTGTGTATGCCTCAACAATAGTGGTCATTGTACACAATCTTGCATTTTATGTACTTTGAACGACACAGTAATCTCAGTTGTCGATAAATGGGGATTGTATAATGTGCGACACGTCAGACTATCGAAATTAAGGTCACATGCTTGCTGATTTGAAATATTGTTAATACAAATCTGGTTATAATAGTAAAAAACGCTTATTTTCAGCACAACTGCATCACAGTGGCCAGGGTTCATATCCTGGTCACAACATTCTGGATACACCCGGGGACTCTAGAAAGGGTGGCACAAATTTCTAAAGCACTTTTCTAGGGACCAAAGTGGATGGGTAAGCAGTCAAGACAATTACCTAGACACATCAATGGGCTTTTGAGGTGGGGGAGGTTAAAGCATATCAAGTTAGTCTAGTCATTAGCTTGATTATAGAACAAATGTTTAAATGACAAGATCATCCATCGCAGCAAAGACGTCACTTAAACACTAGCCCTAAGCTCTCTTACACATGCACGGAAGATAACAAAAACTGCCCCTCGGTACTGTTGCAACTGTCCCCAGTTGCAACATTTTTCAGTGTCCATTTAAGTACAAATTTCTTCCATATTATCATATTTGCACATGTTGCATCAGTATGAGCAGGTAGGTGCCATACATGGGTTTAATATATAATTATTTGGTCTTTCTAATACAAACGGTCGCTGATAAACTGAAGGAAATGTAAAAAGTGTTGCAACCGCCCCCACTCTCCCCTAACTTTGAAAATAACTGACAAGACTACGCGCACCCTGAACTTCATGGCTGAAGTTCACCGTTCAAGGTGAAATAACGCTTGGACGCACTTTGGAATGCGATCAATAACCGCAACGCGATGTCTCCAAGTCGTCTCGCTACATGTAACACCATCTTGATTTTGAATGACTGTAAAGTTACAAACAAATCGTATTTAAACATATATTTCATTGAATTTATAGAAAGTAAAAGCACAACACGTGCATTTTTATCCTGAGCATTGTATTCCACTAAACATATAATAAAAGCCAATTGGTAATAACTTACTTCCCCCTCGAAAAGTGAACGCTAGACACACATTCTGTAGGCAATTAACATTTAAAATAAGATGTAATACGGTAAGTGATGACATAATAAATATTTAAAGTCACAATAGGCCTTTGTGTAAAACCGGAAAGATTATATAGCCTAAACTGAATGAAACGACACATACCTCTATTTTGATCCCACTAGCACAGCTTGAGACGAGGATTGCGAATAACGAGAAGAATCGCTTGAAATATATACAGCCGTTCAAATCTCGCGATGTTTAAGCACCGAGAATAGCCACTTCCCAGATATTTAGTAATCTCATTGACTGCTTATGGCACAATGACTTTGCACATTTCATCTTCATTCCATGTCGTACTGTACATAACCTGTGAACAGCCTTTTAAAACGCATGAGGATAAGACAGAAACCCACTATTTTCTTATTCTTATACTTTATATGCAGTACAATAAACCTACAAAACACAAACGTTATCCTAACATTTTCTGATTGTTAAAACCCTAATTTAAACATTTAATTTGAGGATGTTCTGATCCTCACAAAGACATGCGCCTGTATTCGCCCCTTGTATTCTTTCTCATGCAAATCAACAGCTATTTGCTACAGCTATTTGCTACGGCCAAAAGTACCTATATTTTAAGAGTCCATCGTATAAACGAAAACAATGTATGGTAGACAACCGCAGAGAAGGATTTTCATTATATACTATATAACTTTATTTACCATCTTCATGTAAATTACACCTTTGTGACTAACTTTATCCACACATCTTCCGTGCTTAGTGTAACAACCTTTTACTACATTGCTATCAAAGCTAGCAATATCTGAGAATTTCAGTGATGATTGTTTTGCTGGAGAATGTATATATCTTGTACTGCTTTGGCAATCAGAGTGGTGCTTAATTGTTGCAAAACAACAGATTTACCCAGAGCTTTTTGTCTCTCTCACTTCCTCTTTAGCACCTTCACATGTGCTTTGTTGAATGTTTGTCTTGGTAATAAATTGCCTAAATTGGCCACACCTAGGCTAATTTACTATATTACAAAATGGCAGCAGCACATACATGAATAATAAAATGATTTGGCAATATGTGCATTGTTGAGGATTATGCAAAATGGTTCCAGATGTAGAACTCTACAATATTTTTACCTTAGCAATGCTGTATATTTGTTTTCTTGCTAGTTGGACCAGGGCTATCATTTTCTACCCTCAGATGAAAAGATGTTGGAAAGAGTATTGTGTGCCCAGTGCCTCCCTCTGTCTCCCTACTTCATATTTGGCTGCTGTCAATGGAGTGAGGCTTGTCGTTGCTGTGGACACCACATGAAGGGCCAGATAAGAGGGGACCAACACAATACACTCTTATTAAACCTGCAGGCAGCGTGCGGTGGGCAACAGATCAAACAAAGTCCTACAGCCTTATATTCAGCCTTCAACAAAATAATAATACAGACATAAATAGTACCTACCAACAGTCACATTT
This sequence comes from Umbra pygmaea, assembly GCA_016801145.1. Classification (NCBI taxonomy): domain Eukaryota; kingdom Metazoa; phylum Chordata; class Actinopteri; order Esociformes; family Umbridae; genus Umbra; species Umbra pygmaea. Next base: position 16,241 of record JACXGM010000722.1, on the reverse strand, counting down.
GAACTGATTGATAAAGATGAAAAAGGCTGAATGAAATACAGAACACAGGTAATGAGATATATTATTATACAATGTGGAATATATTGAGCTTTATTAATGTAATTACAAATTTCACAATGTATAAATGCATTTTCCCAAGACAAAATTATTCTTAATTATTGGCCCTCTGTTTTTTATTATAAGCTCACCTTCTAAGGTCACCTTCTATGTTCACCTTCTAAGACATTCATAATATGTGCCTATATCTATGACAGCTATAGTTATAGGAAATAAATGTGTCTCAGAGCAATTGTATTATTATAAGAGTATAGATTTCGCAATATTGTTTTTACAAAAAATAGCTTACAAATGATAGTAATTAGCTCTTCGAAGAGAACTATATACTGTACAAATTTTTCTAATCTACCAAATGACAAAGCAAATGTATGCAATTTCCTGTAGACAGAGGCCTATGTATTATCATACAGTTGAAGCACCCACATGCAGACTGGCAATTACTCACTATGCTATCCAGACGTACATAAATGAGTCTATTATAGCAATATCAACAACAGCATCAGGCTGCATGAAAGCAATAATGATTGGGTAGAGATAATGCTTGTACCATTCAACATAGTACTGTAGTACAATATTGTTAGCGTTCTACTACTTAATTTTTTTGTTTTATTTTAGCACAATAATTAGAGTCTGATTGGGTGTGTGATTTCCAGAACTGCACTGTGATTGGTTGTTGGGTCCAGGCTTGCCCTGAAAGGGCTGTATCGGGTAGCAAGTACAGACAGTAGGGCCGGTTCCTACAGTAAGTCGTTATTTACAAGGACCTCCTTTAAAACCGCTTGTCTGTCAGCTCCCTCTGGATGGTTCTTGGCAAAATGCAAACAGGCCAAGTAGACAAAATACATCCTGGGAGATTACATTTGATTCTTGATTGTGTTGTTTTTTTCTGTTTTGGTTGGATCTCTCATATTCTAATGGGTTGTGTAGATAGCTTAGTCCTGTTAACTAGAGGCTTGGATCTCATGCATACAGAATTCAATTAAATTACTGCATGGCAGGTGCCATAGTTTCAGGCTCAAAGGGCTTAGTCTCAATGCTTCCTTTGATAACTGTCCTCAAAGACTCACTAATTGGTACTAGTTGGTAGTCCATTTTTTTTGTCACAAATGTCCCTTTTCCATTGAAAGAGTAAATTAATGATCAGGGCTTGCAGTTTGCTTTTGATTAGTTTCTATTCAAATTCTTGTAAGTCAGTATTCCAATTTCACTATTTAGAATAAACCATTTTTGTCAGTCAAATGTCTACCCTATAACTTAACAACAATGGTATATTATGTAGATTCATTTTTTTACAATGTATTCTCCAAAACAATTGTCAAATATTTGTCTTCTATCTGTCATCAAGTCTTCTGATTAATTACCATTACTAATAAATCAATTTTAACAGAATATACTAATTTGGAGGGTTGTATTGCAAGTATTGGTGGTCATAAAATTCACTGCCCGTATTTCATTGTTCATTATAGTTTGAACTGTATATTAAAAGGGGCACTATGTAGAACGTTGTGCAGTGAAAATTTAACTACTTTTTCTTTCTGTGACCAGCTTACAAAAGCTGTACAACCTGTATTTGTTGATTAAAATAATCTGAAAAATAAATTTAGAGGAAACAATGATTCCCTTCACTATTCATTGCTCGAAAAGGAATTGCAATGTCATGGTGAGTTGTGTATGGGCATGCACCAGTCTGTCTTTAATATAAAATATGTATTTTTGTCCCCCACCAATGAAATCAGAAGGTAGGAGAGGAAACAATGTAACAGGCACTGTCTGTTTGTTCACAGGTATGTCACAGCCATTTCCTCTGTCTTTACTTTTAATTATTTTTGACAACCTGCAATTTCATATTTATATTTATTAGCACATGCAGAGACCTAGGAAGTCAATTAACATGTGCACCATGTCAGTCTTGGAAGCTGCTCAGCGAAACACTGTTTATTATGTAGCCAATCAGTATTGTGGCCGAAACTCAATCCAATGGTAGCTGGACATTAGATCTCCAAAAACAGGGTTGGTTTGCCCTGCTTCAGACAGTCCCTTGCAATTGCATACCATTTTGCAGTTTGTTCCAGGTGGAAGGGCCAGACAAGAAATCTATACATCTTGGGTCAATAAATATAAAGTAATGTGATCTTAAGTGATAGTTGCCATGTGTCTGCTGGACAATGTAGATGCACAGGTTAAATAGGAGCTGTCACACTTAGATAAATTAATGTATAAATTACAATGTGTCAGTGTCTGTATGAATTTCAATTTTTAATCGTACCTGTCTCAAATTACCCTATTCAGAGGATTGATACGTGCCTCCTCCTATTGTACATGTGTACAGGTGTAACTTCAGTCTGCCTGCCAACATGTTGGCTATTCATGTATATTTATGTGGTATAGAATGTATTGTGTTTGTAAACCTAAATAAATTGGAAAGCTAATTGAACCTGCTTGTGCAAAATCCTTTATTGATTATGTCAATAAAACCTAATCATCAAAAAATAAATAAATGCCCAAACAACACGACTAAGACATGCAGTGTTCTCATCCCCCTTAGTTGGATGTGTTAGGATCAGTTAGGGCTAGCTAGGGAACATAATTTACATCATTTATTCAGATAATTTATAAAGATACAGTAATGTTGTTGGGTTCAAGAAATTCCTCGCATGATTTAAATGCATGATGTTCACATATTTTGGCACTATGACATAATTTGTGATTAATCCATAAAACACATTGCACGTGCATGCAGCTAAATTCACTGGCTGCTCGATGTCGTGGTCCCTACTGGATATTTCGAATTATTTGGATTTGCTATTAAATTAGTTCAACATGCTATCAATCTGCTGTTTAAAAATTAGAGACCGCTATCCTTTTTTTATTTGATATAAATCATATTTATTATTATTATTATCATTCCACTTGAATCTGAAACCCAAGCACAGTTTTGTCACCATATTTCGTCAAAAATCATTATTAGTTTAAATGTGTCACTGCAGCTTTAAATCTTATACCGCGTTTTCTCTCCACGCTGAAGTTGACCGGAAATTCTCAACAAAATTGGCGCCAGTTTAGCAAAACTCACAAGAAGACGAGAGGTTTTATTTTTGGATCAACTTTTTTACGCGGATTCACGGTATGTATATGTAATAGTACGCTTTAAAAATTTTTTTATCAAGATAAATAAAATACCCCACATGGAAATGCACATGCAATGGGATTGAGAAGTTAACAGTTTTGCAACAACAGGATTTTAACAAATTATTATAGTGGATGAATGTAGACATATACTGTACAGTACTGTACCTATGCACCTTGTTTTCATTTTATTGCGTTATGGTTCTATTTCCTCATGTGGTTCATTCTGAAAACTGTAGAACACTCCCAACTTTATTGCTCATTCAAGCCAAGGTTGAATTTACTGATGAAGATGATGAACAATAACATGTATTGTTGAAATATAATAACAAGGTTTAATTTATATAAATAAAAGGAAATTATGTTTAGCGGGCATTTGTTGTCAAACCTGTCCAAATAATTTGCCCACAGCTTTTCAAAGCTGTTGCAGTAATGTTTGTCATTGTTCATGCACATGGGGAAATGCCTTTATGGTGTGGCGAACCGAGGGGACTCTGGTATACTTGTGGAGACTGTAAACTCATACATTACTGCATTGTAGTTACTAGCTGTATGTATTGAAGTGGTCGTGTGTGATTCACTTGTAGAAACAATTAAAAGCACCAGGGTTGTTCGAGTCGCACTGTAGTGTCACAAACATTTAGACAAAAATTTTGTCAGTTTGGATACGGTCCAGCGAAGTAAATCGTTTATATACTATTGCATAAATGGCCTACTTAATTTTATAAATGGGTCAAGTATTGCAGCGCCTTCAGTTTGTTTATGTGTTTATACGATTAGCAACTTTTTACATCTCAGGTCTTGTCAATATTACACATTATGATCTTAGTCAATATTAAACATACTCAACAATTAAGTGATTATCGGAAATTAATAGTTAAATGTATTGTCATTATTTTCATGACCGGGGTCCTCTGCATATCTACCTGAGCTGTGCTCTTTTAACATTTTTTCACTCAACTAAGAAGTAGTATTCACCATGAATGCACAAACTCATATAACAAGTCAGTTAGTCTTGGTAAGGAAACTTTGTCCGACTTCTTCCTGTACACAGCGGGAGGCTCAGAGTCAATTTGGCCCTCCCTATGTGATATACGGTATATGCTCCCAAGGAATTATCCCGGGCACTGTCAACGTGCTACAAAAATGATTCACCCTGCTGGTCACGAGGACGCAGCTGTACTCAGACCACTGTGCCAATCGAGGGATGTATATCTATGAACTACAGAGATGAAAAGGATATCTGCACATTTTGCATTGTAAAAGCTCAAACCTTTAAAAAGCACACAAATGCAATTAAGAAATGAAACCCTCGCTGTGAATATTGTTTTTGGGGATAGTCAAGTGAATAGCAAAATGACTTTTTAATTTATTTTTAAAGTTCTTGCACAACATGGTCATGGAGGAGGCAAGCAAGCTCATTGGGGCTGGGAAGAGACATCTCGTCATGGGGGATGTGGTATCAGCAGTCAACGTCCTTCAAGAAGCCTGTGGGATGCTGTGAGTACAGGGTTGGAGTACACACAGTCCAACACAGTTGATAGAATATGTAAAAATCATCTCTTTCTGATTAAAGCACTAATACCTGCCCTGTTTGGGATTTTTTTATTCCCAGAGCCAAACAATATGGTGACACAGCAGATGAGTGTGCGGAGGCGTTCTTCCTGTGTGGCAAAGCTCTCCTGGAGTTGGCCAGGTAACCTAGGGTTTCATCAACCTCTGCAGTGTTTAAAGTTAACACTACCATACAATTTCAATATTTAACATTCTGAATTCCTTTCACATTTGAAGAAAATTGGTATCTAAAGGTAAAGTTCTAGGTAAGGTAACGTTTAGCCTAAAGTTAAGTGCTACAGGGTTTCACTCAATCTCTCAAGAATCTCTTCTTTAATAAACAAAATAGGAATTGCTCACAGCTTGCCCCAAGCACTTTTTCCTTAGTTTTTTCTCCCCCTGTACATAGGCTGGCCTATAAAACAACCTTTGCAAAATAAAAACAAACTGTTTTACATTTGTCATGTCCCCTAAGTGTGTATATATAGCAGCCCTACTCTAGCCCTCAAAGCCAGTTCCACGTCATTATTTATTTCCAACTGTCTAATCTGGGACTTAATTTGACCCGCTACACCAGGGGGGTGCAATTAATTATGTATTACAACAGAACATGCAGCCTCCAGCCCTTCTAGTGTTAGAGTTAAATAACCCTGATCTATAGCTTCACATGTAGCTCACAGCAATATAATGCCCTACTGTATATTTAACAGACAAAACAGCCTACCAACAGATGTCCAGTAGACACAAAAATAAATAGGTAGATTCATAGCTAGAACAACAATTAATAATATTTGGGCTGAAGACAGAAGAATGAGAAGGAGCCATGTGGATATCCCTGTGGGGACTGCAGGTCAACTCAACCCACTCATCACCACTGGCCTATTCTTGTATGGAATCAAGACATTGCAGGGTTGAGGGTAGCATGCAAACATTGCAACCAGGAAAAGGACTCGAGCACCTCTGCAAAACCACAGTCTAGCTAGGCTTTTATTTGTTGTAAAAATAAATGAATAAATAAATTATGAAAGCTAAATTGAAATACAGTGAACATAGTAGACAAACTTATATTGACGCCACCTACAAGGCTAGACCACCTTAGGCAAATTTCCCAGTTTTTCAACGTACATTTTCAGCTGAAGAAGGAGCCGTGCTTCGAGCCTATCTGAGACACGTCCCCGTCAGAAATCCCCTTCTCTGAACTTTAATTTGTTGTGTTGCAGGATGGAGAACGGTGTATTGGGGAATGCTCTGACAGGGGTTCCTGAGGACGATGAGGAAGGAGTTGAGGATGAAAAGCCCAAAGACTCTAACATTGAAAGCACAGACAACGTTGACGGTAAGCATGGTTAAACCACATAGTGTTAAGTAATTTGTTCCCGAAAGGATCACTTACATGAATCACACCACTACTTCATAGTGGATGTGCTATTGACTACAACAGTGCTGCAGTAGTCAAATCCTCCCATCTTGGTACTTACAACCATATTAATCTACTGGTGTCATCTCAGAGAAGACCAGGGATGAGCTCCGAGTTCAGGTGTATGACGCCATGGCAGAAGAAGAGAAGAATGGAGAGAAAAGGCCAGATTCAGATAAGAGTGCAGTGGAGGAAACTGAAGGGGAGCAGGTGGGCCAGACTGCCAATGGCCAGAACTCTGAGGAGAAAACCACTGGAGAGAATTGTGATGAGACGAAGGATGGAGAGACGAAGGATGGAGAGACGAAGGATGGAGAGACGAAGGATGGAGAGACGAAGGATGGAGAGACGAAGGATGGAGAGACGAAGGATGGAGAGATGAAGGAGTCATTAGAAAAGGAGGAGGATGAGGATGATGATGCAGGTAAACAAATGGCAACTTAGAAAATACACCAGAATGTTACAAGTGATGCTGTGAACTCACAGTTCTGTTAATGTTTCAGATGGTGATGATGATGATGATGATGATAAAGGGGAAAGAACTGAAGAAAAGGTGAGAGGTCATCTACAACCACTGTGTTCCTAAAGGCTGCTTAGCTGCTGTAATGGCAGTAATGTAATATTAACAACCTTTGACCTCAGGAGGACAACCCGGAGGACAGCGATGGGGAGGAAGTGGGCAACCTGCAGTTAGCTTGGGAGATGCTGGAGGTTGCCAAGGTGATCTACAAAAGGTACAGTAGAAAGTACTTGTATAATGTGTTTTATCTTGCTGTCTGTTAGTTAAGTGCTTAGGGCTTTAAATAAATAGCTCTCTGCTATACTGGCTCAATTCAATCACCCAATGGGTGACTTTTTATTAGTGGCATAACACCTTAGCAGATGTTGTAGCAAAGTGCTGTCTCAAACAATTCATTCACAGGGGTGCAAACTTGTCACCTTTTTTTTGACAAGTTTGTCAAAAAAAATTTACAAAATGAAAGCTAGGTTTCTTGTAGCTTGCTAAGGTAGTTAGCTAAGTTAGTGTTGCACCCTTGAAATAACTATTCTTCAGAGTATCTTCATTATTGTGCAAACTTTATAAAACCCCAAATACAAAATAAATGAAAAATGATCTCTCTGTTTAACCAACTTAAATTCTCTGACTTAACTCAAGTTAAAGCAGGGATCTCGAACAGTTTTCCTTTCCAAAATCCAATTCTATTTAAAGAGACTGCACAATTTTCTCCTATATACAGCTCAATAGCATGAAACATGGTTTCTTTACAATTACTGGTAGTAAGAATTCAATACCATGTGAAATGACAAATTACATTTAGTGACATCTAAAATAGATTTAACTGAGTTTCTTATTGTTAGTACTTACTGCTTCATAATTTGATGTCCCCCTCACGTTGTTTGTAGCAGTAAGATTAGACATTAATTCTAGGGTGAGTTCCCCTAAATCCTCATGCTAAAATCGACTGTAAATCCACATTTTAAGAGGGGGTGATGATGAGTTTGATCCCTTGCAGTTAAATAAAGTAACTAAAACAAGGAGTTCATAGAAATACATATTTGGAAATCAAACAGGATATTGAAATTGGATAGATGTGTATAGTGTGTAAGACAAGCATTTGTGAGCCTGAGTTTGTTTGTTTACGTTTTAAGGAAAACGAGTACAGAGGACCAGTTGCTGGCAGCCCAGGCCCATTTGAAACTGGGAGAAGTAGCGGCTGAATCAGGTATTTTCCCGAAACCATCTGGTACCGTTTGAAATGGGGATACTGATTGATATGGGTTAGACTATGAATTGTACTAAAGAATGGACTGTACACTGTGTTAGTGACGTGTTCCTCACGGTTTCTTTCTCCCAAGGCAACTACAGCCAGGCGGTGGAGGACTTCCAGGAGTGCCTGTCCCTGCAGCTCAAGCACCTGGCTTCAGACAGCCGTCTTCTGGCTGAGACACACTACCAGCTGGGCCTCACCCTCTCTTCTGACTGCCAGTACAGCCAGGCCATTGAACACTTCAACCACTCCGCCAGAGTCATCACAAGCAGACTAGGTAAGGAGGAAGTGAACCTGATGGGAGATACTTGCATTTAGAATGAAAACAAAATATCTACCTGATTGAATTCTCAGAACATTGAATGTTGTAACACCCTTACATGGTTTTCCCCCAGCCAAGCTCCAGGAAGGGTTAGAGAAGGCAGAGGGAGCAGAAGTGACGCCTGAGGAGAAGAAGGAGATGGAGGAGCTGAAGGCTCTGCTGCCAGAGATCCAGGAGAAGGTGGAGGATGCCACGGTAGGGCAGAAAATGGCCACTATTGCCGCAGCAGAGGCTGTAAGCCAGGAGACACCGGTGAGCTCAGTCATTTATTGGTCTGACGTAGGTGGTGATATGTGATTGAAATTTGAAACTTTGCAAGATCACGCAATTCACTTTGACCTTCAGCAATCGGGTTTAAATGTTCCTGTCTATTGGAAGATGCATTGTTTTAACTCAGGAAGCCATGATGCCCTTTCTAAATGTTGAGGGAAAAATCTCTTTTTTGTGTTGCCCAGCTGTTATTGATGCAATACTTTGTTTGTTTCATTTGATGTTTCTTTTTTCAGGCTGGTAGTTCAGTGTTTCCAGCTCCAACTGAAGATTTAAAAAATGGTGGGACATCTGCATCTATGGTAAGCCTAACACTGAGGTTATTTGTTGTTTTGTAAAACAGCAGTGTATTTCAAGGTGTATGATTGAGGTTTGTACTTCACCCTCACTCAGATTCAAGTCCGATCCACCAATGGAAATGCTCCCTCGAAGAATCTAGCCTCTGACATCTCACACCTGGTCAGGAAAAAGGTCAGTCAAGTGAAACGATATAACATTCCTCGTCTTACCCCTTACATCCACTCACACAATTTTTTTTACTGTTTACAGAGAAAACCAGAAGACAGTCCGGTAAAGGAGAGTGACTCTAAGAAGGCGAAACCGGAGGCTCATGTTAATGGAAATGGTGACATCAGCAAGGCTATTGGAGTCCAAGACAAAATGGAGGAAGAAAGGTAAATTTCACCACAGGTTGGGTCTGTAATGTTGTCATGGAATACTTAAGTGTACTACAAGACCAATATTACATGCACAAAAATAAATGACTTCACATTTATTAGCATTTATGCCACTAATTTTGAAGTAATTGTCATTAATTCAGTGTTTTCTAATGTCCTCCTGCAGCCAGTGAAGCCCTGGTGATCAGTTGATGTCACTTCCTGTCGTCTTCACATTCTACTGTTGATGAAGTTGTAAATATGTTATATTCCTATTGTCTCGTTTATCAATTTTCTTTGTACCAGATCATTTAATAAACCAATGAGAACTGTTTATCGATTAATCATCTTTGTGTAAATTGTAAGAACTTAGCATCTGAATTAGGTGAAAATGTACTTGAAATATCTCTTTCTTTCATAGGTGACTGTTTTAGAAGATATTAACTCACTTCAGAAAAGTACTTTTACCACCTCTGATTCTTACAATGCCCTTCACATACTTTTCCAATCAGATAAACTGGATATGATTTTTTGGAGGATGTTTTGTGAGCCAGGGCTAACAAGCATTAGCACAATGCTGATGTCTACAAACCACACAAGTTCTAAGATACTTCCTATGGTATACATCATATATATATATATATATATATATATATATATATATATATATATATATATATATATATATATATATATATATATATA
>JACXGM010000721.1:50814-65957 GCA_016801145.1 Umbra pygmaea | reverse complement strand
CCAGGGTTGACTTCATGAACACACTCAGGTACTGACTCCTTTAGGCCAGGGTTGACTTCATGAACCAACTCCTGAAAAGATGGTTATTGAAACAGGGACGATAAACCGACAGTACATACCAACCACTTCTATCAGGCATTTTGCTGATGACATTGACTACGATTTACTGTCCAATACTAAAGAGATGAAATAATTGAAATGAAATATTTACAATTGTAATAAACAACATGTTTTAGACAATGTTGTTAGAAAGTTGTATTTGTCACAATCGCATTACATAAAGCTAGGGGTATTTTGGTTCATATTCTCCATCTGAGGTCTTTATTCTGGCCAACCCGTTGTCTTCCTCTCTTACTCTTGTTCCCCAAAGTGGTGGGGAGTGCAGCAGCCAGCTGAGTCCTTCCTTGGCCTCTTTGGATCAAAGATTGCGGAGGAAGGCGGAGGCAGCAAACAGCTCAGTGGAGGAGGATGCACGTACAGCCGTTGACAAATCTACCCCTAGTGACAGTATTCAGTCCCTTCTGGATGACAAAGGTGAGCCAGAGGGCGCCATTATCGAACAAACAGCCAATAATATTACACATTGACTCACCGACAAAAAAATAAAATTTAAACAGTGGTTCTCAAACATCTCCTGGGGACCCCCAGCTGTTGGAAATATTAGATGTATTCCAGAGCCAACACAACTAAATCACAGAGATATGAAGCCCATGGCAGCGTGATTCAAGTGAGTTCTTTCAGGGATACAACAAAACTGAACTGGGGTCCCCAGGAGAGGTTTCAAAACTACCCTGGAAAGTTTCAGTATTTAGGTTCTCAATCTCACATTGTCAGTGTGTGTGCAGCAGTGGTTCAATGTGACATAATGATAAGCGTTATTCCTGGGGATTTTGTTATCATCACTCAGTATTTGGTTGATGCATGATTGGGTGAAGTTGGTGCTTAAACATGGAGACAGAACATTAGATATATGAGAAGGACTTTAGCTCAAGTTTTGATTTTCCTTTGCGTTGTATAAGGCAGGCTGGCAATAGCAATTCGTACATCATATGAAAATAGAAGTTTGGTGTAGCAGTTGACTAATTTAAGTCGAGATTTACTTCTGTGTTACAGAGATTATGGGTCTCTTGGCTGTGTTCTCTTCTCTGTGCATTTGTTCTAAATGCCATGATATAATGTAAAAATGAATCATTTTTAATAAAGCAGTCTTGAATAACTTATTCTATTTCTTCGGCCATTCTGAGTACCATTCTAAGCTGTTGGGCTTTCCGACAAACATTGACAAGTCTTAAGTACCACGAACACGTACAACCCAAATACATAGTATTTATTTATGTATTTAAGTATTTTTCATTATTGTTTTAAGGCCAGAACAGTGGGAAGCATAGGTTATGGAGACACGCATGTAGGGGGAGGCATAGAAGGGCTCGAACCGCCGTCGCCAGTCAGGAGTTTAACCACTTCACCAACTCTGCCATTATCCGAAACAGAAAGGAGTACATCAGCGATAATTACGCATTTAGAATTATACAATGTTGTGGTCTGGAAGCTCTTTAATTTTCCGTTCTGTCCCCATTCAGACGCCACCTCTGTCGCTACGGAGTACTCATTTAAGTTTGACGAGTCCATGACCGAGGATGAGATCGAAGAGCATTCGTTCCGCTCTCTGCTGCCTTCGGAGTCTCACCGGCGAGGGGCAACAGAGAAGAAGAGGGGTGCCCACGAAGAGTCTGAGGACGAGCCCAGTCAGGAGAAGACCCCTGCACAGGACACCACCAAGGTCAGAGGTCCAAGGCCAGAGGTCCAAGGCCGTCTCAGATTGACTGCTTTCATAGACACTTAAATACATAATCTGCCTCCACAGTACTAGAATGTCAGTCTGTTTCTCAGATGATAGTGTCCTGCAACGTACAGGTTACTTCAATATTTAGAATGGAAATGCTTCAGTCAATGAGAAATATTGTATTTATTTATAAACCCAGTGGTTTGAATATATATTTGCGGATGGCAAAGGTATAGGTAAGGCACAAAGGGGTGGGGTATATAGGCAATATACCATAGCTAACAGCTGTTCTTAGATGGATGCAGCACTTGCAATGGTATATTGGTAATAAATCACAAACCCCAGAGATGCGTTGTTGCTCATATGAACTTGTTACAAACACAGTTAAGAGATGTCATATCTGTTGTGTATTCAAACTATCTGGTTTGTAGGTGAATGTGTACCATATGTATGGCATGACATCTGTTTTTACTGCTGTAATTGCATTGGTAACTGGTTTATAAAAGCAATAAAGCATCTTGCGGAGTGGTATATTGCCAAAATGCCAGGGCGAAGCGATGTGTACATGCATTCTTTAATATGTTATGCTCAAGAATAGCTCCTAGCCATGGAATATTAATCATACATCACAATACTCATGCTTGGACCAGGACATAAAGGTGTGAACATGTTTGCACCTACTGCCTAAAATAAGAAACAATTCATATTTTGTTGCTTTCCTATTTTTGATATTTGCAGTGCCTTTTCCTGCCCTATTTAACTTAGTAATGGTGATATTCTAGCTTCTGTATAATATGTTGGCATGTGTCGTAGCACATCAGATCAAGTGGCAGTGGTAAACCCTAGACGGTGTGAACGGCTCAGTGTTCAGTCCCTACAGTACGGACAAGTCTGCTCTGGAAAGAGCCACCCCACGGGTCAGGGGATTGGAGAGACTGCGAAAGCCTGTCCGGCACATCACAATAAACACGCTGTGTGCTCCAGCCCTGTTATTAACTGCTCCTTGGAGATCCATGGCCGGGCGGAGCCTGCCTAACACAACATTTGGCTTTGGTGAAGTTAATTGAGAAGTTCAAGTTTACGTGCGGCCGCCTAACATGCCCTGATGATTTCTGCACATCGCGCAACCTTTTATTGCCCCCAACGTGTTATGTCCATATCGATAATGATTGGATTGGACTTTGGCATTTTACGACACTGATTCTAATTATCAAAACAGCTCAAAGCAAACCGCCTGTCCTAGATGATTCTCACCGCCTGCAGCTGCTTGTTGTCTCTGCATGTTCTGTTGTTCATCCTTATTGATCAGGCTATCAAGTTGTCTCACAGTCCCCTCCTCTGCCCCCAGCAGCAACAGCAGGACGGCAGCATGCCCTTCTCCAGTGGCCAGGACAGCTTCTCCAGGTTCACCATGGACATGGTGCGTCAGTACATGAAAGAAGAGGAGGTTCGCGCCCACCACCAGAGCTCACTGCTGCGCCTGCGCCAAAAGGCCCTAAAGGAGAAAACCAAGGCTGAGCTTGCCTGGCTGGAGCACCAGAAAAGGTATCAGATTGCTCCGTGGTCAGGGATTCATACTTTTAGTCGAAAGGGTGCCAGCTCCATTCCCAACTGTGCCATATGTTGTTGTGTCCTTGAGCAAGGCACTTTACGTTAAGTTGCACCAGAGGGATGTCGCTGTACTAATGTCCGTCACTGTGGATAGAGCGTCTGCTAAATGACTGAAATGTAAATGTATTACCTGCGTGTACATATAAAGATGGGGCACCAGGGTTTCCTCACAGTTAAGGCATCTAACTGGTGCCTGAATGGACCCTTATGTTTTGATTCATGTGAGCCACTGGCACATGTACACAGCAACATGGAGGTTTGATACAAGGTCACTTAATGACTAGATACTCTGTTATCTTGCATTCCCTTTCTCACCATTTCCCCTCCCAGGCGCCTCAGAGACAAGGGCGAGGATGACAAAATGCCGCCCATCAGGAAGAAGCAGAGAGGCCTGCTTCTCAAGCTGCAGCAGGAGCAGGTACGGAACCAAAGCACTTTAACCTCTCTCACTAGACCTGCTCTCATCACTGCCCACCTCTGTGTCCTGACCGTTCACCCTTTGTGACGCCCAGGCGGAGATCAAACGCCTGCAGGAGGCCAACAAGGCAGCAAGGAAGGAAAGGCAGCTGCTCCTCAAACAACAGGAGGACATTGAGAGGATGAGACACACCACGCTGAAGATAAAGGAGCGCCTCAAGTGTGCTGGTACCAGTGACACCCCACCGGTCAGTCCTGAAACAGACTACAACATGCTTTATAACCTGGCCAGGCCTGATGTGTATTTATGGGGCACCGAGGCCTGATTCTAGCCTCTCTCTGGTGCTGTCTTCCATCCTATCTAAAATCAACTTGATTGAATATTGCATTGCTGGAAAAAAAGTTGTTATCCAATGAACATGACAAATAATGTTTAATTTAACGTGAAACTTGTATGTTAAACACACAGGTTGAATGGATTTTCAGAAAGAGATTGTTTGTTATCTGTGTTTAAAACAGTAGATGCATTTGAAGTTGTGTCACTCGTGTGTGTAACACGTGGTTTTCCAGGGGACTCCGGTGTCTGAACCTGTAGATGGAGTGTGGTCCCCCAGCATGGCGATGACCGTAGGGGATGTCCGCAGCGCTTCTCCTCTCTCAGTGTCGGGCAGCGAGACGAGCAGCATCATGCAGAAGCTCAAGAAGATGCGCTCTCACATGGACGAGAAGTAATGAGCACTTTCTATTAACTGTAATACACCACCCACTTTTCCTTTGAAAATTAAAGCATATTTTTGACTGTTCTTGTTGGAAGTCTTTATGGGATAACAGTCATATGACAGTTCAGGTCATTAAAAATGTTTTAATTACAAACCAACTTTAAGAGCTAAAATTATGTATACCACTAAAAGGATTTTGTTTTGCTAACAGTCAAAAAGAATCCTGTTTTTGTATTTGGTATGTGAGTCTTTTTAGATGTTCCTAGTTATTCTACACATAATAAGCTAGCAAGCATCAGAGCTTCTGTAATGGAAAAGAATTGGCTACAATTTCACTTAGTGAAAACGTTGGGGTTGACCAGACGCCCAGATCCTACTTCTGCCGTGCTGATGTGAATATAAGCATGCTCCATGTCCTAGGCATTCCTTCTAACCCCTGTTTACCCAATGAACCACCACTGTTACGTAGTGTTGGATTTACATCTGGTGTTCAGGCTTCAGTCAGCGTTAAAAAGACTGCATGAGATCAGCTGATGGTCCAACGTCCAGACCAGTGACTGACCTTTCTGGTTCTTACATTCAACATTCTGCACTAAAGAACAAAACAAGAGTTCAGTTGTTTAGGGATTTTTTTACCTTTTAATCGGATCACTACTCAGTCCTAATTCCAGTCTTTACCTAAAGTTGAGGATTCCTGAAACATTCACATTTCTATTTATTTATTTCGAACAAAAATGTCACAATAAAAATATTATAATAATAACAATAACAATACCTAAAAATGATACTCAGCAATACTTCAACTAATAAAGAAAATAAAATGCAAATTTGTATAGCAATAAAATTCAATGTATATAACATAGTTTCAAACATAAAGCCATCCATTTGAAAAGGGAAAGGTAGAAGCCCAAGGCTTATAATGACCTAACCCTAGAAATTACTCAAGCTTACTCATTACCCACAAGGAAATCAACTAGTTATATCAATTACTTATAGATACTTATGCATACAATTTCTCCAATCACAGAATATTTTATCCAATCAGGAACAACAAAACCCACAATAATCACATTAACCCTACATTAACGCTACATATTGATTGGACACTAAATTCATAGCTCAATTTCCTTAAGACAGACAATTTCTTATAGACTTTATAACAAGCTGATTGCAGCAATTCCGTTGTATTCAGTGTTTTATTTTAATCAAAGCTTAAATCAAGTCTTAGTGACCAGTAGTTAAAAAACATTAACCAAATGATTCAACCAACAATGCTGTTATTCAACTTTTTTATTAACAATAATCTCCCTAAATTCCACCATCCTTTGCATTTTATTTACAGGGAAGTGTTATGTTCAATTGGTCGCAAAATGAGACAAAGGCCTCTCTCCTAAACCTTTGGGGATTAGCATTTACCCGTCACGCCTAGACCTCCTCTGGCACCAGTGTACCATTTCACACATGGATACACATTCCTTGACATCCAGCCCTGAGTATAGTCCAATGACAAACACTGAATGGATACACATTCCTTGACATCCAGCCCTGAGTATAGTCCAATGACAAACACTGAATGGATACACATTCCTTGACATCCAGCCCTGAGTATAGTCAAATGACAAACACTGAATGGATACACATTCCTTGACATCCAGCCCTGAGTATAGTCCAAAGACAAACACTGAATGGATACACATTCCTTGACATCCAGCCCTGAGTATAGTCCAATGACAAACACTGAAATGTTGCCATTGTCCTGGTTCACTCTTGATAAATACATCAGACTGTGGCTTGTTAAAACAGCTAGCCCTAATTGTGGGCAAAATGTCTATTATTCCAAACTTTAACCGCACTACTAATGAAATTAGAACAGAAGAGCTTTCTTTTACTTTTCTTATTGCAAAGTTGGTATTTGGGGCTGTTTTATCCAGTACAACATAACATGCACCACAAATCCCTTTGATAGAGTAGCTAACCAGATTAATTGTCTTTGAATGAAACCTGGAACATTCATTGTAATACCTTTTTACTCACCTCTCTCTCTCTCTCTCTCTCTCTCTCTCTCTCTCTCTCTCTCTCTCTCTCTCTCTCTCTCTCTCTCTCTCTCTCTCTCTCTCTCTCCCCCCTGCTGTTTTCTCCTCATGTTTTCTATATTTTTGCTGTTTTACCCTGGCATCTCCAACCCATGTTTTGTTATTTTTTTCCCCTGTTGCATTGTAGAAACTGCTCTTCTGTCCACTACTTTTTCTCTGTGTTCTCGCCCCACCATTGGGCCTCTCTCAGTGTTTGTTTTCCCAACCTCCATCCCAAATTTCAGCTGTTTATCTACAACCAGTTGGTCAGGTACAGTGCTGCTCTTGCCCCCCTCCCCCTTGTCCCATGGAGCATGCTTGTGTTCAGCCACCACCACGGGGGGTAGCATTCTGGGTTCCTGCCAGGTTTGTGTTTCCAGGAAGTGGCTGGAAGCTTGATAAACAGCCAGTCACACACAGAGAGGCAACACAAACCAAAGATCACTGCATGTACCATCACAATTGTATGCATGAAGGCGTAGCTAGGACGTTAGGAAAAGGAAATGTGGAGGGCAAACCTGACCTCACTTTGATCCGCTGAGGTTCAAAGTGTTATTTTCTAACATTTGGCTTGATGAGCGGCGGTATTCCGTTTGACGGTGAGAGCTCCCCCGTGTCCCTGTGCGGTGCTACTTCGAGGCCCTCATTTAAGTGTCTTTCGGGTGATCTAATGGTGATTTATCTTCTAAACGTCATCATTCCTGCCACTAGCTACTCAATCGACAAAATCCATGAGATGAAATGTTGCGATTTTCGGCTACAGCTCATTGATGACAAAGAAACTATGCCTTTGGCCGGCGCTTTAGTGATAAAGGATTTAGTCTGTGTAACGAGCTCAATAAATCTTCACCGATCCTCCTGATTGGGTAACTAGCTTGTAATGGGCTAATCAGTGTATTCTAAATGGACCTAATTGAATTGGGAGCACAGTACAGCCCAGAGCCCAACAATATATTTTCCAGCCATAAGTATGAATTAAGCTGGTCCTGTAGAACAGGGTCTCCCGAAACTCTCCTCAGGCCCCAGACTTTTCCCTATTTAGTTTCACCCTTACCTAGCACATCAGAAAGAATCCTTGTGAAATATATATATATATTTTAATTAAAAGCTGTAATTAAAAACAAACCTGTGAAATGCCTGGGTGTGGGGCCCTCCAATGCCTTCAAAAGAGTGAGACAAATAATACTTTACTGACACTAATAATAGTTAACATACAGAATAACTGCTTAACTTGCATCACAACTACTCTCTGCACTACGAATGGGACATTTTGACTCCACAGACATTTAGATCTATATTCTCGGGTGTTGTTTAGAACTGAAGGCAGTGTTGTATTTAAAGTCCCTGTGATGTATTTAAAGTTCTGTGAAAGTTATCTATGCCAATTCCAAATCAGAGAGGATTCTATATAGAAATAGAACCTATAAAAAGGAATGATTGTTGATTTGAATGGGGAATCTGTTCTATTTCTATCAATTTTCCCCCCTGCTCAATAGGCATCCTGCCGATAGATAACTTGGGGTTGAACCTGATGCATGACGTTGGTGTGGTCACCTCCCTACTGTGTGCCTGTTTGTTGTTTTCCATCCTGGCCCAATGCTTGCACTTCGCCTGGGGAAGAGCTTTGGTGACGTTTGCATTATGATGTCTGAACAGAACCATGACTGGAACTGAGCATGGTTTGGAGGCTTTGTTGTGTGGGTTCTGGAAATCGGGGAGGTTTAGAGTTTGCCGTGAAGATGGGCCGCTTTATGGTTGGTTTTGGCCTGCTGGCGCCTCTGCTTAGTTCTCCAGGAGTTCAGTTACTTCACTGCTGATCACGTCCACCTCACCCTGCAGGTTCCTGACCAAGCGGGAGCAGGGTCTGATGCAGCGACGGAGGCATGCGGAGGAACTGCTGCAGTGGAAGCAGCGGCTGGACGTCGAGGAGGCCGAGGTCAGGCGCATGGAGAAGCAGGCCCTGGCTGCCTGGGACCGTGAGCGTCCCAGAGACAAGACGCCAGAACACGGGGACAGCTCCAAACTCAGCTCTGGCCAGCGCAGCCCTGAGGCCAAGACTGACCAAGGTGAGACATTAGTGTTGACGTGGAGGACGCCGTCCAATTAATCACGCTAGATACTTGTCTCAGTTCTTTAGTTAAAAGGTATAGTGATTTGCTCCTTGAAATTTGTTTTGCTTTTCATGTCAGACTCGGTGAGCGAGGCCGATTGTTCTCCAGCGTTGATGGACTCCAGCGTGCACACTGAACTGTCTGGGTCCCAGCAGCCTGACAGCCCCTCTGTGGATCAGCCTCAGTCGGTTTCCAGCCCCCACATTTCTATCTACACCCAGGAATTCGACTCACCTTCTGAAGGCAAGACGGTAAGGCCCTGAACATGTTGCAATGTCTTTTTTTAAGTATCGCATTGCTATAATAGACATATATTTGATGTTTATTGTCTGTTTTTAGCTCAGTCAGTAAAGCATTGTGCTTGTAATTAATCCATAAGATTATGTCAGTGTGGTCTACCAAGGATCCTCCCTCCTGACAGCAAACTGAGAATGTGTCAACTCAAGTACTCTGTGGCTTTTTCCTGGCCCCACACAGCCACTGTTCCACTGAATTTACTTTCCTTTTGCTAGATCATCAAGCTACTCTTTTCAGTGTGACATGCAGTATGGTTAAACAACTGCAGCTTTTTGAGGAAACTATTCAGAGCTGAATGTTATTAGTTAAAATATTCTTAGTAATTTGAAGTTAAATCCACTCAGGAATTTAGAAGTCACGTGCTAATGAGCTTCAGGCAGCTATTTTTTTTTTCTTGACAGAAAGGCAATACTACTTGACATAACCACAATAGCGCGTTTCCTAAGTGTGATGTGTCTGGTGTTGCATTGTTATTTAGATGATGCTGTGGTAATGAAAGGGAAAGCTGAACTCTCCTTTGGGCCCTATGTTTTTCCACTGTTGTACAGTCTCCTAAAGCCAGCCTCAGCACTAACACACACACAGAGGTCAACAGCAACATGCAGGTCCACCGCTCCTCCAGTACTACCAGCCACAAGTCCAGCAACACCAGTCCAGGCACACACACAGGTACGTTGACAGGACCAGTCCAGGCACACACACAGGTACGTTGACCAGACCAGTCCAGGCACACACACAGGTACGTTGACAGGACCAGTCCAGGCACACACACAGGTACGTTGACAGGACCAGTCCAGGCACACACACAGGTACGTTGACAGGACCACGGAAATGGTCAAACTGTAGTTTTGGTTTGAGATAAAGTGGAAGTTCACCAGGCAGAGTGCATTTCCGGGGCTGATTCTGTTGCGCTGTCAATATTGGCATTTTAGTATTGTGATTTTACAGCCGAAATAAACTTGTGATGGACATTATAGTTGCCTTATTGAAAGAAAACAAAAAATCCCAAACAGCTATTTGGCTGTGTCTTTAGTGTGACAATGTGCATATACAACAGAAGGTGTAGGAGGTCTGTACTACCCAGGTGGGTTAAGAGCATGAGGTTTTGCTTACTGTGTTTGATCCCAACAGAACAATATTGTTTTGTAACAGTGAAAAGTAAAAAAATACTTTAAGCAAAAGAAATAGGATCTACTGTAGACAAGCAGTGCAGTTACAATCTGACGGCTTGGTTTCGATCATACCTCACATGCTGAATGGGTTGCCAACGAAACAAGGCTTAATGGGAATTGGACATGAAAAATTGAGAAAGGAGAAAAATGGGTAAAAAATTATTTTTATAGGACCCCCTTTAAAGTAAGTTATTCACCATTATTTGAGCAAGTATATAGACAGACAAAATGGTGCCATATATTCACTTGCACAATAATGACCTTCAGGAAATGTCTAAGAGAAAAAGGTTCTTAATAGAAAGCAAAAAAGAATAGTAGCTCGGAAAATGTTTATATGCTACCGTAGCTAAAACTGTTGGTCTCTGCAAATAAACAAATAGGCCTATGTATAACAAAAATGTTATGCTACCATAGCTAAAAGTGTTGGTCTCTGCAAATGAACAAACAGGCCTACAGTGGGTATAGAAAAGAATCACCCCCCTGTAAAATAATCACATTTTATTGCTCTGCAGCCTGAAATGAAAACGGACAGACACAATTTTTGTTTGATTCAGCTGTATGTACTCCTCAGAACATCCAAGTGAAAGATATAATATCAACTTGTCAGAAAAAATAAATTACAAATTATAAAACACAATCACTGAGTTGGAAAAAGAATCACCCCCTCCTAAAAATGGCTTGTAAATCCAACCAGGTGTAGTTAATCACCTTCTCAATAGCACACAAAGCCAATTGACTTTCAACTGTGATCAGCTGTGGTCATTTTGATTAGCTCAGCATGAAACAAGCTTTCCTGAAGCATTTCAGTCCTTGGTAATGCATCTGAAGACAACAATCAAGTATGGGTGGCAAGGCATTGTCAAAAGATCTACGGGATAAAGTTGTGGACAGGCACAAGTCAGGACATGGATACAGAAAAAATTCAGAAAGGCTTTATCAGTGCCTAGAACAGGGCTCTACAGTGTTCCCATTTCATGAGAATTTACTCCTAAAAATAGACATGAGACAAAGAAAAATGATTTACGAGCACAGTTTGCAAGTAAAAATTACAACCTACCATAATGCATTTTTCCCCCGCTTCTAATTGTTAAAAAAACTACAACTCCCACATTCCGCAAGGCGTCATGCGCCAACTGCAGTAGTTTTCTGTGACAACGCAGTGCAGTCAAAGTGAGAGAAATGTGGAAAAGAAGTATTAAAAAAGTATTAATTCTGTGTTTAACATTTTTCAATGCACTCCTAAAGCTCAGACAGTTTTTTATTTAGGAGTACATGTACTCCTTGGGAAAAAAGTTAGTGTAGAGCCCTGTAGAAGCACAGTTAAGTCTATTATTAAGAAGTGGAAGATATTTTGTACAACACAGACCCTCCCTGGGTCAGGACGTCCCTCCAAACTGGATGAAAGAGCCAGGAGGAAACTGGTCAGAGAGGCTACCAACAGGCCTACAGCAACTCTGAAGCAGTTGCAGGAATTCATAACAAAGAGTGGTCATTGTGTGCATGTTACAACAATTTCATGAATTCTCCACAAATGTGGCTTGTATGGGAAGGTTGCAGAAGAAAAACCACTCCTTAAGTGAGACCACATGCAGTCACAACTGAGCTTTGCCAAAACACACCTTCAAGATTCTAAGGCCACATGGAAAAAGGTGTTATGTCAGATGAGACTAAAATGGAATTGTATGGCCTCAACGCCAAGCGATAGGTCTGGTGAAAATCCAATACAGCTCACCATCTAAATAACACCATTCCTACAGTAAAGCATGGATGTGGTAATATCATGTTATGGGGTTGTTTCTCTGCAGCAGGGACTGGAGCACTTGTCAGGATAGAAGGAAAAATGGATGGGGCAAAATACTGTCAAATTCTTGAGGAAAACCTGCTGCTCTCTGCCAGAAAGTTGTCAATGGGAAGATGATTTACCTTTCAACATGACAATGACCCAAAGCACACAGCAAAACTGACCACACAGTGATTGAAGGAGAAAAAGGTGAATGTCCTTGCATGGCCTAGTCAGAGTCCAGACTTAAACCCCATTGAAAATCTGTTGAATGACTTGAAGACAGCAGTCCACAAATGGTCACCATCAAATTTAACTGAATTTCAGCAGTTCTGCAAAGAAGAGTGGTGAAATATTGCAAAGTCTAGATGTGCAAAGTTAGTAGAGACATATCCCAATAGACTAAAGGCTGTAATTAAAGCAAAAGGTGGTTCAACAAAATACTGAAACAAGGGAGTGATAATTTTTCCAACTCTTGACTGATTATGTTTTTATTTTACTTTAATTTTTTCTGACATGTTGGTGTAATATCTTTCACTTGGATGTTATAAGTTGCACTGAGTAAATTTAGCTGAATGAAACAAAAATTGTATATGTCTTAATTTAAGGCTGCAAAGCAACAAAATGTGATTATTTTACAGGGGGGTGATTATTTCCTTTTCTTTACCCACTGTACGTATAAAATGTTTTTATGCTACCATAGCTAAGTGTTCGTCTCTGCAAATGAACCAATAGTCCTATGTATAATATGTTTTTATGCTACCATAGCTAAAAGTGTTGGTTTCTGCAAATGAACCAATAGGCCTATGTATAATATGTTTGCAGTGCTCTGTTATTATTAATAATTGTTTGGTTAATTTTAAGCACTAGAGGCAAAACGAACTCAACTATTTAAATAAATAAAAAAATGTATTTGCCTAGAACAGGTTCTACCTGGAAACCAAAAAGGGTTATTCAAATGGTTACCCCAAATAGACAGTCCAAGAACCCATTTGGAAAGGTTTCTGAGAGTTTTAATATTTGTATTGACCCAGGCCACATAAATACATACTTCCCCAATCTAAGATTTAACATTCAGAAGCTCTAACATGGATTACATATACTAATCAGGCCCTGCTTGTGTTTCACATTCTAACTGTACTTATTGTGCCACCCAGAGCCAATGTCGGATCAGAGCAACATCGAGAGCCGTATTCGCGCCCTCAAAGAGGAGCTGCGCAAACGCAAGTCTGTGGTGTACCAGCTGAAGAAGGAGCAGAAGAAGAGACACAAGGAGCGTCTGAAAGCCCAGGAGGCCAGCCTCCTGAAACAGCTGGAGGTCAGTGGTTGAGCATCATCTATAGTGGGCAAACTAGAGCACCAAACTAGAGCACCAATGTCACAACAGTTTTTTTAATCCAAAATTGTGGATATTAGTACTCAAGTATCAAGTTATTGTACGACATTATAATGCAGTTCTTCACCATTGCACGATTCATTTTGGTGCTTAAATCTACTGGTACATCTTTCAATCAAAAAATGTAGTTTGCCTACATTAGTCAATCCCCAACTCGACTTTAAAATGTGGTGTTGAGTTAGTTTGGCTTTGAGGGTGGTGTGTCTGTCAGAGCCGCTCCTGCACGAATTCAAAGGGCAACAACAAGGAGGGGAAATTCATTTAAATTTTTTTTTCTTTTGTTAAAGTCCTACAATGACTTCATCGAGAAGACTGAGACGGAGTTGAAGAAAGAGCCAGACCCGACGCCTACAGCCAAGCCTCAAATCAAACCCCTCACCTCAGCCACAGAGAAGCACAAGACTGAATCATTGCCTCCTTACAGGTACCATCAACATGAGACCCATGTACACTGTTTAGACAAATGTCAACGCATCACAAATGTACTTAAATCGGAACTGACACTATTTTTTTTAAGCAAACAGACTATCACTATGTATGTAAATTATATTTAAAAGAAAATGTTATTCTTCAAAGCCAATTAAGTGAGGTTTAAAAAATGCAGGTCTGGAATAAATTAAGAGACCACTGCAAATTTTTCTTAACTCAACCCTATTTCCAGACCTAAACCCCATTGAAAAACCTCTGGAATGTGATCAAGAGGAAGATGAATGGTCACAAGCTATCAAACAAAGATGAGCAGCTGGAATGTTTTCACCAGTAGTGGCATTTAGTTAAAATCAATGTGAAAGACTGGTGGAGAGCATGGCATCCGTTTTGTTATTTTGACCAGGAAATTGGGAGAAATGTTCTCAGTAGTTCATGGAGTATATTTTTTTAATTTTACCCAAAAACACACCTATCAATAGTAAAACCAGAGACACTGATTGTTTTGCAGTGGTCTCTTAATTTTTCCAGAGATGTAGTTCTATTTCACACAGAATGTCATGATGTAGAGTCTGGCATTGATGCAGTTAAAATGTTAGGTTATGAGGTAGTGCAGTTAAAATGTTAGGTTATGATGTAGTCAGGCATTGATGCAGTTAAAATGTTAGGTTTTGATGTAGTCAGGCATTGATGCAGTTATAATTTTAGGTTATGATGCAGTGCAGTTAAAATGTTAGGTTATGATGTAGTGCAGTTAAAATGTTAGGTTATGATGTAGTGCAGTTAAAATGTTAGGTTATGATGTAGTCAGGCATTGATGCAGTTAGAATGTTAGGTTATGATGTAGTGCAGTTAAAATGTTAGGTTTTGATATAGTCAGGCATTGATGCAGTTATAATTTTAGGTTATGTGCAGTTAAAATGTTAGGTTATGATGTAGTGCAGTTAAAATGTTAGGTTATGGTATAGTGCAGTTAAAATGTTAGGTTATGATGTAGTCAGGCATTGGTGCAGTTAAAATGTTAGGTTATGAGGTAGTGCAGTTAAAATGTTAGGTTTTGATGTAGTCAGGCATTGATGCAGTTAAAATGTTAGGTTATGATGTAGTCAGGCATTGATGCAGTTAAAATGTTAGGTTATGAGGTAGTGCAGTTAAAATGTTAGGTTATGATGTAGTCAGGCATTGATGCAGTTAAAATGTTAGGTTTTGATGTAGTCAGGCATTGTTGCAGTTATAATTTTAGGTTATGATGCAGTGTAGTTAAAATGTTAGGTTATGATGTAGTCAGGCATTGATGCAGTTAAAATGTTAGGTTATGATGTAGTCAGGCATTGATGCAGTTAAAATGTTAGGTTATGA